>JANHGB010039179.1:0-16994 GCA_026283785.1 Coracopsis vasa
ATAAAATGTAAGAAACTTCATGAGATACAAAACAAATTTGAAAACAGCAAGTTCCATCTCCTCCCGCCCCACAAATATGGCGGTGGGGGCCCGCAAGAGCCACGTCCAAGCCGCCATGCTCGCCGCCGCCATCCTCTTAGGAGGCGAGGTACCCCGTCGCGGGCCCGCCGCCCCCTCCCGCTGCTTAGCGGCCTAAGATGGCGGGGGCGGGCGGCGCGGCCTGTCAGCGCCCTGACCTCGTCCCCGCCGGGGTTGTGGGCGGGTAACGGTCCGCCCTGGGGCCGGGCTCAGCTCCCGCCGCGCCCGTTAGATAGCGGAGGCTCCTCAAGGTGAGCGGGGGAGAAGCGGCTGTAGGTGTCGGGGAGCTTCCACACGCCGCCGCCAGCCTCGGGCAAGGGCGGCAGCAGGACCCGGACACGAACAGGTTTAAGTGTAAGGGGACTGTGTCAAGCACCGCGAAATGGAAAATTAGTGCTTGCAGGGGGGTGTATTTTTGTTTATTTAGGGGGTTTTGGTTTTATTTTTGACTGACTCTTGAATTTGGACTAAGCCCAAGGGCAAAGATTTCATTGAACATAAACACACATGTCCAGCTAGCAAGATAAAAAGTGACTGCTCCTCACAGCCTCATAGGGCTTCACTTCAAAATCCACCTTAGCCAAACACCTATTTTTATTGGGGTGTAGAAGGAAAGGAAATACAGATAAACGCTTCTTCCCCTTCCCAAATACAAAAGCTGGCACTGCACAAAAAGTTTATGTTTTCATAATCAAGGATATCCTGGAACAACATCCCAGCTCTAGGTTAAGTAACTGCTTAATAAATGCAGAACAGCACAGAGAGGGGCCTGAGGTGAACCTAAATTTTAGAGGAAAGAGGGGTTTAGTTCTTATCTCTCCATGCCCAGGGTATCATGAACTCTTCATACTCCCCTCACTAAAAGAGAAATGCATTGTGGGCAAATGACAAGTACACCACCTTTAAAGTGATCCCCAAAAATAAAAAGGGAAAGAACAACTGGGTTTTACCCATTAAAAAAAAAAAAAAAAAAAAAAAAGAGTGGTGTTTCTTTCTTTGCTTTTAAATATTTGACCATTCAATAAAGATAGTGACAAGTGGTTCTTTAAACAGTGGCTGGTCTGTATTAAAAAGGTTTTATTGCAATTATACAGAAGTTAGAGCAATTTTAGAAATACATAAAGCTTCAAATGGTTAAGGTCAGTTTTCCTCCAAGCAATTAAGGCAACTGGGTGCAACATCTCTTTAGTCTAACATGAACAGAAAATGGACATTTTACTAGCCATAGATTAAACAAAGTAGGAAAAACTAGATCACAGATTTAAATTGGCAGAAGAGAATGCAGCTTTTTCTGTAGTTAATTACAATGGACACCAACAAAATGTATCTATTAGAAAAATACAGAAATAACAGGTGAAAATTTATCTGAACCAAAGACATTTTAAATCAGAGTCTCAAAGTTTAAATGCTGCAGTCTGAAAGGAAGAAGCTAAGCTATTCAGCACAACTGAAATACATTACTGGGTTGCCTATTTTCTTTACGTAAGAGCAATCTAGCCTCCTTCCTTCTCGGTCTAGTTGAGAAGTAGCACTAGATAAGGAAATTGTGTCTTTGCCTCCATATGCAGCTGAAAGATTGGTTTCAGTGGCATATGGCCAGTCTTGGGTTGCCCAGAGAATAAATTTCACATTAGGTTTGATATAAAAAATGAAACTACTTTCATAGTTTTAAGTGAATTTACTGATCAACTGTAAATGTTGCTCTGAAGTATCATTAAATGGATGTTTCTACTTAAAAATAGTAAGTTGTTGAAACATTAAACTCAGCTTTTCCAATTAAAATTAGAACTAAATAGACTCTTTTTAAAGCATAAAATTAATAGCAAAATATAACCAAGTAC
Source organism: Coracopsis vasa (assembly GCA_026283785.1). Taxonomy (NCBI): domain Eukaryota; kingdom Metazoa; phylum Chordata; class Aves; order Psittaciformes; family Psittacidae; genus Coracopsis; species Coracopsis vasa. Next base: position 1,920 of record JANHGB010039179.1, read on the forward strand.
TTTATTCTGCATACCCCAAATAATTACATATACAAGTTTTAGCACTATAGGTGTTTTCCTTGGAAATTATTACTCCTCAGTCTTCCTATCAGTATAATACATACCACCCCCATTTTATTCTGCACTTAAGGAAAATCTATTCCTTAAATTGTTTTGCTGTAAACTGAGTAATCAAAGTACTTGGTGACCACTTTTAACAGGTTAAAAAAAAAAAAAAAAAAAAGTCCAACCCAAAACAATCCTCCATGTATCAAGCAAAGGAAAAATCCCACCAATGACTGTCATTAAAATGAGTGGTTTAAAAAATACAATAGTTCAAATTAACTAATTTTCCTTTAAAGTTAACCATTAACTCATTTTTCTTAGTTACAAAGCTAAGGCCCAAGCAGAAACATTGGAAGTTTAATACATACAGTAAATTCTCAAAAGCAACATAATATTCCTTTCTCAAAATTTATCTCCATCTTTGAATCCTCTCAACCCTTATGAGTATTGACTAGTTATTCTATACAGTTATTGAGTTAGCACCCATTCTCTTCAAGTATGGGCTGTGATTTTTTAAGCTTTATTTAAGCTTGCAGGCAACTTTTGTATTTTTATTTCTACAGGCACTTTTTTCACAAAAAAATTTCCTTGTCAAAAAAATACTGGAACTATTGTAAAGTTCTGAGTTAGAGCAGTGCAGTGACAAACATGTTTCTGTTATTTACATCAGATGCTAATGCTAAAAATCCACTTTCAGCCAAGTACGTCTCACGTGCAAACGTTTTGCTTGTTCAGGGCATTTAAACATACAGCATCTATCTCAATATTACTATCTCAATAAGGACAGCACTTCTTTGGTAAATAAAAAAAAAAAAGACAACCATTTGTTTCTAAAGCATCTAGGAATGAAAAATTAGTAAAACTTGTATTTCAATGTGGCTTAGAACTGTTATGGATGACTTTGTTCTATCTTTGGCTCTTCCAAGTGTCCTACTGTTAAAGCAAGCATTGAGACAAGTAGCAAGACACAATACAAGCTACCACTACTAGATGATCTATCTTCACTCAACAAAAACCCAGCCATCCCTGCTTTTATCTGGACAGTGCGATTGTTTCTGCTTTAAAGTAAGTTACTTTAGACCTGGAATATTCTTTGCACAGTCACAGAATTTCCATAAAATAGATCCTGGAGAAACCCATTTATTTCTTGAAGTACTAGGTGCAAGTGAGTCAAGAGAACTTATTCCAGTATATGAAAGGTAACAGTTTAGCAACCAGAACCTCAAGGTGTAACTACTTCAAAGCAGGGAGTGCTGCAGTGTTCCAGGATGCGCCCTTGCATATGCACCTCGCTTGCTCACCAGGTCGTACCTGGAGGTGGAACCTGCTCTGCATGTTCACATGTCCCCATCAATTAAAAGCATCATACTTAGAGTGGACTATAGTAGCACTTCAGAATGCATTACAGGCAGATACTTTTACAACTGCAAGCTGAGATAAAAGGGGCTTAAAAGGTAGAACTAAAGGCTTTGTATTCTCAATGGAGGGAAAGTGTAGATACTGCTGCCCAAAGATGCCTTTTGAAAAGATTTGGAAATGCATTATTCTTCACTATATACAATTTAAATCGTAACCAAATGGAGGATTGAGGGGAGGGCAAAACAGTATCTTCTGCACTGGAATGCATAAGCTAGTTTTTCATCTTAAGAGGTTGCTTTTAAACAAAGTTAGAAAATTACCTTGCTGTTTCACAGTGTAAATAATCCTAGTTTAAGGTACTTTCATGTGTTTTTATGTCCTACTGTGAGCAGCCTTAGTAATTATGTCAAGTTTCACTTCTGTTTCCTAGATACGGTTATCTGGTCATGTTCTGTCACAAGTTTGGGCATTTTTTAGGAAGTTTCAGGAAATCATGGATCTACATTGCAGAATCAGTGTTCTCCTAATACCGTGCTTTCCATTTCACATCCTCTGTCTCTCCAAGGCTCCAAACAATGATGAAGTCAAAGAACTGTTTTGGTTTTCCTAAAAAAAAAAAAAAAAAACCCAAACAAACAAACAAAAACCCCCACAAAACCCACACACCAAACAAAACTATTAGCCTATGCCTTCATCCTATCCAATACAATTCTTGGATTTTCTGAGTTTCAGAAGATTAGCTATCCTAAGCATGTATGAAAATTTTATCTTGCATGTGTAGTCTAAATCCATACACTCCTAACACTCTCCTGCACTAGAAATCTGAAATGTTTTGCAGTTTTTATATAAAGCAGAAATAGAAAAGGGTCTCAATTATATAAAACGCATTTGGAACAAGCTTAAGATGTAGAGAAATTTTGCTTTATTGAAAAGGTGTCACAACAGCTTTCCTTAATGCTCATGGGCAAGAAGAGAAGATCAACTCTTGATAATTTTTAAGATAACTTTAGCACCATAAATGGACATAGGGTTTTCATTTTAAGATGTGTGGGGTCATGTAATTAGTCCAACAAAGTATTGCATTTGTTAGTACACAGGCTGACCATGGGAGTTTCTTGTATGTGCTGAGTAAATCACATAGGACAATTTCTTTAACATGTTTTTACCAAATTCACGGTCAACAGTGCAAGTGTTCATGACAGATAGCACCTTTGGAGAGAAAAGCTACAAGATGCTCACATTATTGCCTTTTTTTTTTTAAAGTACAACTAGTGCAATAGAGTTTAACACAGTTAACAGATTAGTATACAGCAAACCACAACACTCAGTAGTCATCCACTTAACCAAAATAGCTGATGTGCCAGAAACTGTCATCCTGAAAGTTTCGCAACAGAAAAGCCAGCTCTTACTAATTACGAACAGTTTACATAAAAACGAGGCCATTTGAAACATTAGTAGGAACTGGAACTACAGCACAAAAGATCTCTAAGTAGTACCATTTGATATTGTAGTACTACACTGTAAAGCATTTGCAGAACTGCACCCTAAAGCTATAAAAAAAGGCCATATGTTAACTCCTTACCACGCAAGCACTACAGCATTCCTGTATTACCATCTAGGATTCCTCAGCAGCCAACAGCTTTCCTTGCCTGTTTTTTTTTCCAGGTTGGGTACATAGCTCCAATTAATGTACAGAGCTATAGATTCAACCTAGGAGAAATCATGCAAGAAAACTGATCAGCCAATGAGGATGAAACCAGGTTGCAGTTAAAAGTGATGTCGTGTACTGTTTTTACAGAAGTCTTTAGAGCTCTCCTTAAAGTTATGTGAGAAGCAGGAGAACCACAAAACATTATTTCCTCTTTCACTTTCAGATTCCCTAGTGCGACCCTGACCTCACAAAACCACTAGAATTTATCTTTCTCGCATCTCACACATGCTCTCCTACATCAGGAAAATAAACACAAATTAATGTACTAAACATTTAAAAAGCACAAATTGATTCCTGAGATAAAAAGTATGCCCTAGAATGTTAGATTTTTGTACTTGAAAATAATCTCAAGTTTCAAATTGCGCAAACATGTCTGACAAGAATAACTTTTGGCTTTAGTGTTAATTCTGGGGGCTACTCTTCTGTATTGAGCCATTTAGAAAAGGTAGTCAACAGAGGCAGGTGTAGAAAGACAGGAGCCCAAAGCAGCCTAGGCTAAAGTATAAACAGCATTTTGAGTGGCAACAAACTGAAAAAAGTGGAATGCAAACCCAGTTTTTATGGAAGTAACAAAGTATAGAGAACATGTTACTTAAAAAAGGGAAGAGGGGTTGGAATTTAGCAATATTGTTTAAGGTCCATATGCAAACACTCAACTGGTAAATGTAAAAGTAATTAGGGAGATAGATTTCCTCTTGATGTTTTCAGCGCTCCTGCTGCTATTTAAACTATAACAATAATAGTAATACTAATTAAAAAAAGCATACAGAACCACTAATTTTAAACACAACTTACATGCTTGAAGTAACACCAGATTATATATTCTGTTGAACTAGAATGCAGCTCTCCGATGACTGGTTTTACACTGGTCTGCCTTTTCAGCCCCTTTCATAGTTTTCCAGTTTGTATGTGATCTTCACTACACTTTTTAGCTATTGCCGCATTTGGTACTGTGCCCAAAGGCTGAAAGGAACTCAAAAGGACAAGCAAAGACTGTTCACAGCCTACTATGCAAGTACAACCTAGTGCATCTTTCCAGAGAAGCCTCTCTGTACTGCATCCAGTACAGCGTATGCCAGAGAGCGCCCTCCCTACGCACATGTACTTGCATGGCACCTGAGTCCCCAACTACTCAAAATGCCTTTACTTCAGACTGGTTTCTGACCATTTGTCCTTTAACAATATTAATTTTAAAAAAAAAGGGGGGGGGGGGAGGCGAGAAAGTCACCTTCAGATGCAATTCAAGTTATTTTGTGAAAAATAATCTCAATTGGCACAAAGGAGACTGTGTCATGCCTTTGCAGTTCCACAAATACTAACCTCCTAAAGACCTTATTATGAAGATGACAAAAACAATAATTATTATTATTATATAGGCATAGCTTGAAAGAAGAGTATTCCTGCTAGAAGAAACCCATGCATAGAGATTTAAAAAACACCGTAGGCACTGTATACAATGGATCTACATTTTTTTCCATTGACATTTACTAGAACTAAAACCAGTTATGACTAAACTATATATCAAGAAAACAACAAACACACTCACTCCTCATCTAGGGAAATGACTGGGCCAAGACAGAATCATTTGAAAAAGAGTGGACACTAAATAGAATAGTATAATATAGCATTTTTTTTCTATGGTATGGATAAGACAGCCAGTATCATGCAGCCAATGTAATCTGAACTCAGATAGTCACAAACTACTTCCAGCAAGAGTGGGTTCACCCTCTCCTCCTACCTGGCTTGCATCTTTAACTTGAAGATTAGCCCACAGCAAAGAGTCACAGAAAACTAACTTCTCACAGTATGTGCTAAATTCCAAGTCCTTAGGAACTGAAATATTTTAATTGAAAACAAGTAAAATCTTCCTGTGTTTTTAAGAACTAGTATTCACCAGGAAGGAATCCTCAACATTAGTACTTCAGATAAATACTAAAGACAGCACTATATCACTTCATCTCAGAACATCATTCAGGCATTCTAAGTGTTTTTTTTAGGAAAGATTATCTGCCAAAAGATAAGATTAGTCCAGAATTAGAATTTTTTCTTACAATATTTAAGTTACCTGTAGCTAGCCTGAAATCCTTCAGTGCTGCTTTCTAGGTTAGGAAGATTGTAATCAAACGGTTAAATCCATGGAAACTTGAGCTAGCTAGAAAAAGCTTCAGTATGTTTTCAGCACTGCAGCGCTTCATTCTTGTTTTAGAAACAAATAGTGACAGCTTGGAACAAGAGCTTATGAAAGTTTGCTGATCATGTTTAAATATTTTAAGGTCTTTAAGCATCTCCCACTGGATTTTTATATTTTAAGCTACAGATGAGAACCAGCATAACGCACAGGACAGATATCTGTACTGTGGAATGCTTAATACTGCCCATTTCCTTATAGGTTTTTTTTCAGCACTATTACACATAATTTTAATTACATATTACTTGGAATTTGGGTATAGTTTTAGCTCTATTTTGAGTAAAAAGCAATACATGACCATCATCTACTTCAATGTTTTCATCTTCCTTTTCCTTGTAAATAGCAGAACAAAAGCCTTTGTCTTCATTCTCAGTTTCTCAGCACAACTGGGTTGGTTTTGGACACTAGGAAGCATCATAAAGTAGCATATGAAGGCTGACTTTACGAACAAAGTTACTTCAGTGGCATGCTAGGATATTTTTCTCAAGTGCTCTTAAGCAGCAACACTTATCTTAGTGGTGCCCAACAAAAGCTTTTCTTTTTAAGACCCCTTTCTTCAGGAACTGAATTTAAGACACGGTTTTTACAATGCCTGGTATGGAACACCTAAGGTCAGAAGTGTTCAATCTTACAGTATCATTCTAGTTTTGTGTGTCTATAAAAGACTTCTAAGGTAAATCCAAAACACGTATGTTATAAAAATATCAAGATGACCATGGAAGTTTACAGTTAAGTCAATAATGGAAATTATAAAAATGGTTCCAGTACATCTGATAGATTTGATTTGTTTTCAGAATTACCCCATGGACCTTTAGGACAGCTTTTTGTAAGTTAAATAGCTGTGGGAAAGTTCACTTAAAGTAAATGGAAAGACTTCACCTTGCCCTGAAGTTCATAGATCTGCTCTCTAGAACTGTAAATCATACTTTGCACCTACTGAAATGAAAAAAAGAATTTGGGTTAGTACCAAACAACTTAGGATAAATTGTCTAGCCAGATACAAATGATGGGAGACGCTAGAGTTTGAACAGATTCTGACTTAAGACACAGATAAGTGGATTTGCACTAATCTAATTAAGATAATTCTCTCCCATATCTCTAAAAATACTTACCTGTTCTGTCTCTGCTACTGAGCTTTATTTCTCTAGTACACAAATGTAGTGTATCTTAACATATAGAGTCTTGGCGTTTTTTTTCCTTCCTTCTCTTACTCGCTCCCCCAAAGCTTCCCCCCTGCCCCCTTAAGGAGGGAGGCAAATCCAGTACTAGAGTTCGCAGCAAAATTTAGCACAGCTCTTTTTGCTACCCCTCCACCTGTAGCTATCTTTCCAAACAAACTGCAATGAAGAATGATTAACATTTAGTACCATTTACAGCCACATGGGAGTGCTAAGCACATACCATAAAAATGACAATTTACAATTGTTTCAAATATATGTTAATCTTCTAGGCATTGGAATTACACATCTATATCATAGGTTGTTTCATAAATGGAAAGCACCCGACAGCATGTGAGTCCTACTGATATGCTAGATGTACAGATGTAGTGCCTTTGTTTTCAAGTATTGGGAAGTTCAACATATAAATGCTCTTCAGTAGACAGAAGGAGCATTTTATTTAGAGTCACAGTACCAAGTGCCTCTGGTGTGACATCTGTGAGAAAGATTATTATTGTAACTCTAGGAAAAATAAATACAGGGACATGCTGCAGAGCACTGAGCATAAGTAGCCCAAACCAGCCTACAATCAAGTCATCACTACATTAAATGAAGTCTACTTCCCTCCTTTTCTTTTTACACACTGCAATCCTTTTTCCTTACGAGAAACCATGTTTTCAGCTTCACAGTATGTATATATGATCATCGAGTTATTAAAATTATTTTTTATGTACCATCTGTAATTTGTATTGGATAAACTACTATAGCAGTAAGAATCAGCATATCCTGTTACTTACCCCATTTCCTCACCTTGCACATAGGCCTAAAGAGTCTTCAAATACATCTGTACCATCTAAGTTCGCAGAAGCAGTTTAAAGCTATTGAGAGAATAGAGAATTGGGGTGTCCTGCTAATTAAACACACACCCCCTTTTGAAGACTTCCATACAATGGAGAAAATTTAAGCAGTTGAGGGACTGCTGAGACAGAAAAGGAAACAAGTTTTGAGCTCAGACTGCCATTTAAACTTTAGTTTTGTATTACAATAGAAGTTTCAATCAAATTCAGCAGTAGAACGAAAGCTCACACTGCCCAACAACAGCATAACTTTTACTTTGTTCTATTTCATCACTTTCATATTTTTTCCTTTCAAAGTAGGAATAAAGAAAACAAACATCCTGCATGAAGAAATTCTATTATTTTATAGAATATTAGAGAAATCCCACTGAGACATGGTGGGGGTTATGCAGACAATTAGCTATCTAGACTATCAAAGTATTTATTATTCAGCCACGAAACAAAAATCACTGTTTAAGCTCCTTACTGGAATGCCTTTCATCATGTTATTTTCAAGGCATGGTTACTACTAATGAAATTCACTCATGATTTCTAAAAGATAGCATTACTCCAAGTGGCTTGACATGATGATACTTAAGATACCACAAAGCTTGGAATTCAGCTTCAGAAAACAGTATTATGCTCTGTGAAGTAGTAGTGACATGAGTATGCTGGCAGATTTACAGACTGACATTGAACAGATTCATTTGTATGATACGTAAAAAGGATTTTTATATAAATGTTCTGCTACTGGCTTTTTAGCTGCTCAAGGTGTGCCAGGAGCAAGCAAATGAGAACATGGGTATGCCCCAGCACACACACAACTTCCAGGGGCACGTTGTGTGATTCTAAGAAGCTGATTTAAAGTAACAAAACCAAACATCAGCAGAATTTCTCTTAGCTAAGTGTTAACAAGGACTTATTGTAAGGAACATTGTTTATTGTATTACTTTGATAATGCACAAAAATATTTGAAATGCACATTAATATTCTCATGTACAACTCACAGCAATTGATCCCCTTAACTGGAAAAAAAAAAAAAAAAAAGGTATCTGAATACTCTGTATTGCATTTTATCACTTTAACTGGACTTTTTAAAAACAAGTTTTCATGTTCACACTTGTCACTCAGTTCTAGACATTCTTAAAATAAACAGCATTTCCTTTATATCAGTACCACCTCAACGCTTAACACAATTTTATCTTTGCTATCAGGTTTTACTGAAAATTTAAAAATAAAACTGAGATAACTGCAGAAATTAATATAGAACATAAATGGTTAAATGTGGAATTCTAATTTTCTACATTGTTTTCCCAACAATACAAACCAATAAAACCCAGCTAGAACCAGGCAGCTGTTAATTTGTGGTTTTGTTACATGTTTACGCCATGGTAATTTCCCACATTCTCACCCAACTTGTTTAAACAGCCATTTTAACTGGATCAAAACCCTGGGGTGGGGGGAAGGTAATCCGCATGCGAGTTCTACCACAGTGTCATTTAATATGAAATGGTTTTAGGTAATACTTGAAGAAATGCTACTGTCGTAGGTATTCACCTTGGCACTTTTTTGGTTTTGTTTTTTTTTCTTTAAGGTAAGTTACAGAAACATGTGCCAACAGGTAAAAAAAGAACTATGCCTCCCAAGCAAACCTGCTACATACTTTCAGCAAGAGAAAGCTACTAAAATTTAAAAGTTTATTTTAACTATAGCCCCGTTTTGGACCTGGCCTTGCACTCCTCAAGGTGAGATCTGTAGGACTTTTGCCTGAATGAAGAACGGTATGATCACTCTTTCCAGTAAGCAGTTTTGTTTAATAGGTGTTTAACTACACAGCAGTGTGTGCTTTTGTGTGTATATGCATATACATACACTGATAGGCACCGTATAGCTATATAGACAAGGCCAGCTGCAATTTAAGATTTAACTTCGAAATTGTGTCCTTTTTTAAAAATAAAACTTTAGGCTCCTTGAGCTCTGATGTTAGCAGCTATTCCTAATTTGCAAAGTCATCAGGTAGCACAACAGTTTAGATATAAAATTACTCATAAAAATGTAAAAATCTATATATAGTAGAATATATGGGAGATAATAGTGATAAGTAGATTTCAGGGTCACAAGATAGTCATACCCAGAGTGCAAAAAAAGTCAACACTCGCTTCCAGCTGTACTAGTCACACAAAGGCCTTACCTTCATTAGCAAGAATAATGCAACAAACCACTTCCCATAACTGTGTTATCTTTTTATATACTTCAATATGCCGATACCATGCCTTTACATTTCGGCATGGTTTTGCCCTTATGCACTCCAGACTCTGAAGATGAGATTTTTGGGTGCTTCTGTGGATGAGTGATAGTAATAAAAGTGTTAATGTGGGCTTTGGCACCTCTATCTCATTAGTAAAGCAAAGTCCTGCTCCATTTTTTCTTTAATAATAAAAAAAAGTCCCAAGAGTGGTGCATTCTATTAGCACTGAAGAGCAGAATAGGTCTGTACAGCGTGATGATAGGAGAACATATGAAATGGCAATATGTGTGTCTACAATTGTCTTTCCAATCAGTTGCACAGAAGCTTGGTCCACTTCTTCAGCTACAGTGTAGTCCTCTTAAGAACTTTGGTTACAGCATTAACATTTTGGTAAGAAAGCAAACAAAAAAAACAGCAGATGCTTTCCTTTTCTTCAGGTAGATTTTTCATTGTCCTCTCCAGTCTTCTGAACCCGTGAATACTTTTTGCATGAAGATTTGAAGCAGCTGGGAGGCCAAGATATTGGCCAAGAAAAGCTGCAAGGAACAGAGCCTTGCACATTCTTCTCAAAGAAATAGAATATTGGATACCACCAGGCTCGAGAGAGAAAATTCGTCTGTGAAGAGACCTTTAAAGTCTGTATTGGCACAAGAACGTAAAGAAGAACAGGAAACAGACAATCAGTTTAAAGCATTACAATCAATTACACTGAGTCACAACAAACACAAAAATTCAATATATTTGCATGCATTTCTGTAAAGACAAAGTGCATTTAGCCTAGAAAAAACAAAGTACTGAGGTAGCATATACATCATAGTCCAAATGTATACTACAAACTAAGCATCTTTAACAGAAAAAGATGCTTCATTGCTGCACAATATTGAGGGAGACCAAGCACTCACATCTTTGAATGTGAGTCCTTTCAGACATGTCACGTTTCCATTCATGACTAATAGTTGAAAACTAGATTGAAATGGCTTGAGATCTATGCTCCTACTTGAAAGTGTTCTTAAAACAAGTGCAGCAGATACCTTCTGAACAATGTACTTTTAGTGACAGTTACAGAAGAACTACCACTAGATTTTTAGGATGGTCTAGGTAACTTAGGTTGGTTATAAATTACTAAACTACTGTTTATTCATAAGCTTCTTAGACAAACAAGGGCTATTCTATACATCAACTACAGCAATAAAACCTTGAAGTTCAAGAAGTGTTTATAAGCAATTTCAAAAATTAGCTTTGTAAAAATAATTTCTGCAATAACTTATTAACAGCCACAGATCAAAAAAGAACATCTTAATTCATTAAATATTTACTTAAACCACAGTAAAGGGAAACTCCTTGCCCAATTTGTTTAAACTACAATATGGAATTTCTATTTTTATTTCAAAATTAAGAACCCGTGAGCAGTATTAACAAATGCAAGCTATACATTGACTCTGAAGATATTTGCTACTCACCTTTTCATTAGCCATTGAGTGGTACCACCAGAAAAGCCGTGTGGTGATATAGTAAGCAATGATGACATCTATGGTGTAGTGTTCATGAGCGACAAGGATACAAATTATGCCAGCAGCACTCATTAGCCAGCAGATTAAGTGATACCACCAGAAATGGCGTGGTGAATCTGTGAAATAGAGAAGTGATGGGAAAAAAAGAACCATACACAAAAAAGATGTATGTTGTTATAGCAATCCACAAAGGGAAGGGGAAAACATAAAAGATGAAATAGGTGAGATTAGGTTGGATATAAGTAAGAAATTCTTCACTGTGAGAGTGGTGAGACACTGGAACAGGTTGCCTAGAGAAGTTGTAGATGCCCATCTCTGGCAGTGTTCAGGGCCAAGCTGGACAGGGCTCTGAGCAACCTGGTCTAGTGTGAGGCATCCCTGCCCATGGCAAAGAGATTGGAACTAGATGATCTTAAGATCCTTTCCAACCTAAATCAGTCTATGATGCTACGATTATTTAATTCAGGCTACTAAATTTTAAAGCACAACTCATTTATACCACACTAGTACAAGAACCTTGTTTTGACACAGAAAACAAGACTAAAGAATTACACAAACTTACTGAGGTTTTCTTACTTTGTAAAATGAATCCAAGAAGAGCTCACGGAGATAGACAACACCATCAACCCATTTTCTAGTCAGATTAAGTTTTCCAGTTAAATCACTTCTAGGGTATGGGGTGCACAGCAAGAGACAGAATTGAGGCAAAACATACACTTTATTTTACTTGAGTGTATTGAGACTCTGCTCTTTTTACAGTCCATGCTCAAGTAAACTTACACTCTAGTAAAATATCTAGAATTGATATAACTTGAGCAGAATCACAGATTAAACAGGAAAAGATACTTGTCTTTTAATTCCTAGGTTTTAACTACTTTGCATGAAACCTCTGTTCTGTGCAACAGAATACACTGTACAGTGAAGTACAGTATGTGAATTTATACCTTTTCATTAAAGATTAACAAATGGCAGTGAAGCTATTCTTCAAAACACAGTTAAGCCACTTCAGTGGAAAAGTTCCCCTGCCCTTCTGTCCCCATTGAAAAAGGCCTTGGATGTCACAATGACCATTCATAACTTCTGACAGGCTAACGGGCTTCATTTCACTCTCAGTGGGAGGTTTTGGCACCCCTTGCCTTGTAGGGCAATGGTCAGCCTTTACTTTCGCACAATACCAGCAGAAAGGTTACTGATCTCAACAAGCTTACACAGTAGAAGTTTGAGAGGCCTGTGCAAAACAGTTACTGTGGGACAACTTAGATTTTGGTGCAAGCATCAAGACAGTAAAGTCTCTTAGCTCCCCCCAAAACACTGCAGATGAATCCATACCTACTGATACAAAAAAAAGGGAAAAAAAAAAAAATATATAAGGAGCCAAGTCATCTAAAGCAGCTGATGAAAACAGCCCAAAGCAAGACAGACAAACTAAAGCTAAAAACATAAAAAAACTACTCTGGGAGAAAAAAGCTGGAATGTGGGGGAATAAGTGAAGCAAAAAAGGATGAAAAAAAGAGCAGAGAAAAAAAAAATCCACTAAGCCAGAAATAACAACAACCTCAGAATGCATCTTGCACTGCAGACGTGTCATCAAAAGAGCAGAAAAAGTACCATAAGCAACCTCTAATTCAGAGCAATTATAGGGCTCAAGTCCATGCTCAGATAACATTTTGCTAATTATGTGGGAGTCAGAGAAAGGAAAGCTATTCATTTCTCAGTTGTAGAGCACAAGTCCTCTGAAACATATGCCAAACAATTAGGCAGCAAAGGGCTTATTATGAGTATTTGTACATTATAATTCCTCAAACGTCTTAGGATAGAAGTACAGGAGTTATACAAGCCCCAGACATATTGGGTTACCTGCATCTTTCTGGTACTAAAGATATTAAAAGGGTATGTGACCAGCATTAAGCTGCAGTAATATACACAAAACAAGGCAATCAACAAATGTATTAGGCTATTGTAATAATACTGATGAGTTACACATGCCATTCCTTCAGGAATGTTCACTTTACAAGAAAGACCCAGGCCTAAGAATCAGCAGACTATGAACAGCATCTTATATCCCTGTTTGAAGAACAGTATCTTGCATCCAAAGATTTCCAGTTTGTCATGTGAAATAGGCATTTCTATATCATGGGTTTTGTGTAAGGCAGAACACAGCACTGCAACACCTTCTTCCCTCAATGTTTTTGTAAGAGGAAGGCACTCAACTAATGCTGGCTAGTCTTATTTTTGTTTCAGTCAGCACATTCCCATGCGCCAATCTAGCATTTGCATAGTTTGGGACACAACAGTAGGAGGGAAGATTCCAATTCCAAATGCATGAACTGAAAAGGGAACTCCCCGCTATGCATTCAGGAGCAGCCAAGTTCCCAGGGTACCAGCATTGCTTACCATATATCAGATTCAGAAATTGGTGCTCTACTCTCTAAAGCTTCAATCGATGCTGTGTGTGCAGCACAGATTGATTTCAACCCCATGCAGCACTGCAATGTAAAGCAAAGGGTGAAACCATAACCTTACCTATATTTTTTGTGTGCTTGCCAAATTTGTTATCAACTTCAAGAGGCAAAAAATAAGAGACTCTAGCAGAGAACATCCAAACAGCATGATTCAAATTTTCGTTGTTTGCATTAACTAACGTATAGCACACTTCACAAAAAATATCTCTGCTTCTGCATGTAGTTTAGGTGTGCAATGGTGCTATGCTCATGCCACAAAATAAATCCTTTAAAATCTAAGGTATGTCAGCCAACCTGCACAGAGCTCATTTACATAATTATCTACAGTATGTTTTACCCCAGATTTGAGTAACCTGTTAATGAATAATGAAAAGCTAGCTTGCTTCAGTCAACTAGTACACACTATACATGTCTAGTCACATTAAGACTTTAATTAAAGCCTACACCACTTCCACTACACCCACGTTCCATTTCCGCTCAGAGTCATGATTTATATTTCAAACCCATATACATACAGTCTGCGTACGGCTGACCACTAACTGAGGGCTGTCGCTTTATATTTTGATGCAAAAATATAAAAAACATACTAAAACTTTTAGCCTGTGTTTTCCCAGTACAATGGATTTGAACAAGAAAAGACCATTGAAATACCATTACTTACACTCTTTGATGAACAGGTAGACCAGAGTTAATACCACAGTATGACCACTAAACAGGAAGTCTCCGCACAGGATGTGAGATCCAGTTATGGATAGACCACCCCCAGAAATCAGTCGCAGGATCCTCTGAAGCTTTGCCTGCGCGTCTCCGTTCAACTACAATGCCCGAAAAGAGTACCAAAAAAAAATAAAATAAGTTTAAGGTACACCATAAGCAACTTGAGTAAGCTTCTTGCACAAACACATATAGAGTCAGGCAGACAGGGAGAAAAGGACACATCTTCCATTTCTTTGACTTTCTTTCCCATATTTTTAAACAAATAGGCATGCATATCAAAGCTGTCAGGTGCTAATGATCAGCTTGGTAACACCAGCATTCTGCCTATGCTTTCCAAGGCTATTTTAAAATATGCACTGTATGAGAATGAGATGCACAGTATACTGGAAAGGTAAACATTAAGAATTCATAAGGTCAGGTATCTCATGATAGCAATTGATGGAATGGGTAAAACCCATTCAAAACTAGTTTCAATACTGTACAACCTTGCATACTGCTTGTCATTCTGTTCAGAGCTGAGCAATTTTTCTACAGGGCAAAAAAGCCCTCAAACTAAATTTTAGATTTGGTTACAGGACTTGCTCAGATTTAGAGGTGTTTTTTTTTTTGAAACATACATGAGGATCAGCTTTTGACTTCTCATAGACACTAGGCAAACACTCAGTTTCACCTAGCTATTTAAAGATTAACTCTGGGTAAAAAAAAAACAAACATAAGCAAGATAAAAGGATAACTAAGTTTTACATAATCAGAGAGATATTCACATGGGACAAAAACATAAATCCAGAAGAGCTATCATGTCTTCCCAGAGTTCAAGTAATTAATCCTGTTTTAATCCTAG
>JANHGB010039180.1:0-22609 GCA_026283785.1 Coracopsis vasa
AAAGGAAAGGAAAGGAAAGGAAAGGAAAGGAAAGGAAAGGAAAGGAAAGGAAAGGAAAGGAAAGGAAAGGAAAAGGACTATGCAGTGGACATGGTGGAAAAAGCATAAGAAAGGAAAAGAAGAAAGGGGAGGCCTGGAACATGGCTGCTTTGTGTTGTGTTACACTTAAAAAAAAGAACAAATTAAATAGTAAAGCAGATGAAGTTTGTGTTTATAACAGTGTACAGAAAATTAAGCTAATTAGCTCTGTCTGGGCATCCCATTAATTTTAGACAGTTGCTTCCAGCAATGTGGTTCAAAGGCTAGAGACAAGACACAGAGAAGCAGGAGTTTTTGCAGCTGTTTGAACAGAAAAAGCTACTTCCTAATTTCCTGTGAGCTGAGCTGTGACTTGTGCATTGTTCTCCATTCTCTCATAGGAGCTGAAATAGCAAAATCTGGCAGCAAAACAGAAAGCTAGCTAGAGAATATAGTGAGTCAAGAAATGGAGCGAAGCATAGCTAAGACTGATAGAGGCTGGTGAAGCAAGAAGCAGCTAGCACAAAATAAACCAGGCAACAGATCAGATCAGCTAAAATCAGCTCTTGTTATCCAGCAAAGCTTAAAATCATAAGCTATGATGAAAGGTTACTTTAGGAGCATAAAATAAGCATCTTTGCAGTTGCCTACCCAAAGGAAAGGACAGTTAATTTGTTTTAGTATAGTTAAAATTTCAGAGTTATTTATTGCTAATCTATTTATCTTCCTTGTTAGACTTTTTAGCTTAGCATTTTTTAGCTTAGCATAACTTTCCCAGGCTTCTCAGGATAAGTTATTCTTAACCTCCTTACAAAGCAGGGTCAGCTAGAGCAGTTTGCCCAGGAATGTGTCCAGTCAGGCTCTGAACATCACCAGAGATAGAGCCTGTACAGCCTCTCAGGGCAACCTGTTCCAGTATTTGAACACCCTCACAGTGTCCTTGCAGAAGTTGCACACATAAATATCTTGCAGTAGAAGAATTTAAGACTGCCCATCAACTGATTTCTGTTGGCAAAAATTACTTTCATGGTCTTAAAATGTCCTTTATCACATATCCTGAAGTGATCTTTAGTTAGAGTGTAATTTTCTTCTAAATTCTTTATTCCCACTTGATGTTTAAAATCTTTCTAACTTCAATCTGATCTCCAGTTAGTGAGATCAGTGGTCTTCCAAGGATAACTTCTGCCCATCCATAAATGCTCCATCTACCCTGCGGCACAGTTCACATAAATGAAACTTGCTCTTCAGAGTATCTCATTATCCATCTTCTCTTTTTCCTTTCCACTTAATTGATTTCATAAAAATTCCTTGGTTCCTTTCATTATTTCTTTTGGTTGGACTGATTATCAACATTACATAATCATAATTGCAGCAAATTACTTCATTGCATATCAATTAGATCCTTTATTGAAAGTGCTACTTATAGTCACAGGATAAGACCAATTCTATCTCTAAACATTTGTATATGTTTGAGAGAGTAGAAGTGCTTCATTAAGAAGCCAAGAGCTGGTTAGGCATCTAGTGCTTCACAGTACAGGCAACAGCCTGAACTCTACTTTCATATCACTCCTTGTGTTCTGTGATTTCCTCATAGATTGATCCTTCAGGATCAGGAGGACTTATTCAGGCAGGCCTGAATATCAAAACTATGACATTTCACTGATGTTACTAATTGATAGGCAATTAACCAACATACAACATGTGCTTGGACCAAGCATATCTGCTACAAAGGCATCCTTCACAAGAAGACATCAATAGCAAAACTTCATGTTCCTTGTTAGTGTTATTATTCCTCTAATATCCCATCGTACTGCTAATATTTGTACAGTGTTAGGTCTATTTTCCAATTCAAATTTGTCTGGCTTTATTATTCTTAAGCTTATGTGCATTGATTTAAAAAGTTGACATTCTTATCCATCTCTAATAGGTTAGTTCAAGTAGTGGCTTTTATTTGTAATAGTCCTCTGCTAGAATAGCCTACAGACCATTCTGCAGCTCTCTTCAGGAGATCTGGGGATTTCTTATGGTATGAATTTTTGCCACCTGAAAAGACAACAATTGTTCTTCTTCAGCCACAGTTAATAGCTACTTCATTCTAATTTGCAAATTTGGGCACAAGAGAAAACGACAAAACAGATTGAAACAGTCTTTTGGGTTGATGAGAAGGTAATTTTTTTTTATAATTATTTTTGATATGTTTCTAAAAATGAGCTTTGCTGCTGCATCCTTGTAAGGTGTAGCCCATCTCACCTCCAGCATCTTTCTTTCATGTTTGCAGGCTAGTGAGTTGTAACCAGCAGTTTCTGGAGGGTTTTCACCGAAAGTATAGACTTTCTTATTGGGTGTTTACATCATTCAGTGTAAAAAGATATAGAGACATTCAACATAGCAACACCACACAGCTGCACCACAGAGAGACTTTAGCTTGGTCCTGAAAGCAGCAAAATCTTGTCAGGTGAAGGCAGAAACTGCTTCTGTGATATTGCTTGTATTCCTAACAGCTATCTTGCTTCCAATAGCCTGTATCTCTCTACTGGGTTGTTATATGTGCAAGTTTAGTTGTTTTCTGCTTGAACCTATACATCTAAGATGACCTACACCAGGGATCTAAGAAAGGCAAAACCACTGTCTATAAAAGGAAAGCAAAAACCTATTCCCTAATAATACCATCAGTGATTGTTAATCTCCTCTGTTAAACCACCTCGACTTTGTTGAAGATGTCTCAGCTTTCCTGGTGGAGAGTTACACAGAAGATACTTAGATCTCTGTGAATCCCTCTTAACCACTAACTTGAAAGGCTTAGTTGTCATTTCTCTCTGTTGCTGAAATGAGTTTTCTCACATTGGCCTTAACCATTTATTCCACTGTCTCTCTGAGCAAACCACTTATTCTACTATCTCTCCTCCTGGAGACTGGGCACTTGCAGTTCTTCACAACATTCAAGAAGAGAACTTGTTGTTTGGGTTTTGTAAATGAGGATTTATTGCCTATCTGTTATAATAGGTTGGTTCTTAACTGTCATCAAGGACTGGAACTCTCACGTAGCTGGGTGTAGGAGATATATATGTTCCACTGATCATTTATTGTTGGCTTAGACTTCATTTTCATTCCCTGATTGGGTGACAAACTCATTTCCAAAGAAGAGAAAAAAGAGTATCAAGAAGAGCCATTCAGGCAGAAACTCTTTTCTCTTGCACATAGAATCATAGAATCATAGAATAATTAGGGTTGGAAAAGACCTTAGATCATCTAGTTCCAACCCCCTGCCATGGGCAGGGACACCTCCCACTAAACCGTGCCACATATCATGCTCTTTGCTAGGTCAGTGTGCTGCTGCAGAAAACTCTTACCTCAGTGTTTACAGAAAAATGATGAGGAGTAACCAGGGTAAAACAGAAGATACATCTTGATTTAGCTAAGTCAAACCTATGAGATAGAGGATTTTATTCATGCTCCTGAGATGATATTGGAAAGACAGTTTGGCTCCAGATTTTTCCAGACAAAAATGTCTTCTTTGTCTCTCTCTGTACTCCCATAACATCATGACAATAAAAGACAGACACTGTGACCCAGATCCTATGCTGAATCAAATGACTTACTGCAAGGTCATTCCCTTATCACATGGCCCAGGGAGTACCTTCCCTCTTCTCATTTTCATTTCTAAAACTGAAAGTGGGACTGTGTTCTTCAATCAAGCACAGAACAACAGTTCCTCGATGGTTTTATCTACAAATCCTATAGCAGGGGTAATGCTGACTTCATTGTGCAACTGGACATTCTCCAAATGAAGAAAGGTACCTACTAAGGAGACAAGGATGCAGTTCTGGCTTTTATGAGATGGAATCACACAGATTGTTCTCTTTCTATTAGCTTTCCACCTTTTTGTCATCTAGCAGTGTGATTTGCAAGCATATCTTCTGTAGATGAAGATTAACATGGTACCAGTATCATCTCTGCCTCTGTGACAGCTAAGCCACTGTTCCTCCCAACAGTTTCTTAGGTGGAAAAGAAGTGGTAGACTTAGTCACTCTTGATGTTTTGCAAGTGCACTGCAAGTCTTCAGGGACACTGTAAGGTGCAAAGTTCTTTATGTCTCATACCTGGAATCAGCACATGCCAGAAATCTTGCCCAAAAATGTGGTTCTTGGGATGGTAAGCTTCATCACAAACTTCTATATCAATGTCAGCCTTGAAAGCTCTCTCAACCAAAAAAAAAAACAAAAAACAAACCCAAACTTTGGGTATTAAAACCTCATATCCGAACTGTTGTTAACATGCCATGTACAAGATGTACCTAGTCTCTCCTGAAATGTGGATCAGATTCCAAATTACTGTTCAGCAAAGAGTATTGTTGTAAACTAACAGCAAAGCAATATGCCTAAGGCTAAAATATCCATGATGTAATGGAATGAAGAAATTCAAAAGAAAAGAAAAATTACAGCTTCAACACTTTTACTGGCTGCCTGTAAAGGTCTTCAGGTGACTGGAAAGTCAAAAGGAGAAATCTATATTATCCCTTGTCTTTTCATAATATTAGGTAAAAGCTGAACATTAAGAATGAGTAGCATTTAAATTCTGGGGCTATATTCCTTGGGATGGAAAATGAAGCCTAAGGAGCTAAATGTCAAAACCAGAGATCTCATGAAGAAAATGAGGCCTTAGGAGCTAAATGTCAAAACTAGTGATCTCATGGAGTAACTGAACAGCCCAAGCCAGGACCCATTCTTTATAGATGGGAAGGTACCTCTCAGAAAAGTAAAATTCCCTTGTGCAACCTAATATAAATAGTCATTCTTTCTGTACAAATAGCCATACTGTGCTTAGTAAAGATCTCATTTTAAGACTGAAAAGTACGATGGGAGGAAATGTCTACTCATGAAGTTTGAGTGAAAATTGTTCTGTCAGGTGAACTTTCATTGTATGTAATCAACATTATTATGAGAGAGAATATTCATCCTCATACATCATCTTATTTGCAGAAGTAAAATGAGAATCCAATATTCTGACCATGTTGCACCTACTATAAGGATCAAAGCTGTTGCTTTATTTCTGGGCTGTTGTTTGTTCTGTTTTGTTTTGTTTCTCTTTTTTTTTCACCTGCCAATGCTATAAATTATGTTGAAGGATGCTTGATGATCATCTTTGTGTTTCAAAGCAGAACTTCAAGAACTGCTTTAATCACAATGTCACCTCTCAGAATTAATAGTAAAGTTATATTATTTATACAGCTTTCTGAGTTGAAGAGAGATGTCTTACGTCATTACATCTGTTCTTAAAAGGTCACAAGAATGTGTGGAATGGAGATCTTCACTATGTTGAATAGTATTTCCTTCACTGTGCCTGTCCTGGCCTGCAAAAGAAGGAAAGTTTTGAGGGCAAGAAGTTGTTTTCTGAAAGCTACAAGTATTACTGCTGTTAGAATTCCATGAAAATAAGAAGCAAAAAAGAAGTACTTTTTTACCATTTCATTGGGAAGACCCTCTCAAGCACAAGACAGAGTTTCTGAAGACTGGAAAAATCTGAAACTAGGATGCTTTCTTGATGACAGAGGAGTGATCTGGTTAAGTTTACCTGCAGGCTTGCGAGTAGTTCAGTTCAAGACTCTACTCCACGACCGTCATATGACATTGGTTTTCTTTCACTGTTGCTGAGAACCCAAACCACCTATTACAGAGTTCCCTCTCCTTTAAATGATTTTTAAATCTTTGCAGATGTTCAGTATCTTACGAAAGTGGAACCTTCCTGTAAGCTTCATTTGTTAATTTAAGCTTGTTAAGACTACTCATATGTGTTCAGCTATATAAACCTCAGAGATTGCATAAAAGCAGTGGATTGACTCTCTAACAAAACAAGTTTGTTCCAGTAGAAAGTTGCTTAGAAGCAGAAGTTGTAGCTTCTGAATGAATAAGATTATGACTGTACAGTTCTAAATATTGCCTTCCTAATTCATCAGAGACCCAGAGAAGGCTATCTTGGACTCCTGGGTGGTGCCTGTCCTGAGGATATAAATGCTGATGGCTGAATGCATTCAGTCGCACACTGATGCAGCCACTCTGCTTCCTTGTCACAGCCAACTAACACATATCCACTCAGCGTAGCGCTTTGCAGAACAGTTAATGCCCTCAGATTGGGTTTATGCTTGAAAAGAAAGTAGAAACACCAAGACACACTGAAAGCTTCCTGATCCCTGAAGGAAAAGATCCTGCAGATCATCTCACTCAGCTTCATTACTGGAGCTAGGTCTAGCCCTTCCCTGTAACCCCAAGTTCAGACTGGGCAGAACAGACATTTGTGTCTGCTGCAAAAGCTGCATCAGCAGTAGGCATTTCTAGAGAATAAACAAATCCTTCCTTCACTTCAGCAGCAGGACCACTAACCTTTCTGTACTGTCTGTTTGCTCCTTCCACAAAGTAGGCACTGCCGCCTTCTGCATCCTGACCTTTCCTCAATGTCTCTCTATTTGTTGCTTCTGTCCTTTTTAAAAAGCCTCTTATTGATGTTTTTAACTGATGGGGGAACATAAACAAGTAATAAAGAAAGGTTAACAATACTGAATCAATACTACAGAGAGAGGCGTCGGGGAGATGGAATTGAGGAGGCTGACTGTGAAGGAAAGCGAAAGGCCAAATTTAATCACAGTGCTATTAGTAATTAAATTACATTTTGGGTTGTTGGTTTTGTTGGGTTTTGCTTGTTTTGTTTCTTTTAAAGAAAGAAGAACTAATGAAAGCACAGACTAGCAATAGGTTTTCAGAAAAAGCAGAACACCTGAATGGAAACTCTGACCAAGGGCTTTTTCATCTCCTTGCTAAGAATGGAATGTGCTATTCCATATTTTTGTGATCTTTTTCTGACTGCAAAGAAAAGGAAAATGCAGAAGATACAGACTTAGATCTGCTAGATCTCCTGCCAAGCACAAATTTGGGTATAATGTGTATGTTTCTGGGAATGTTACTGGTAGTCCTTATTTGTTTTCATATCTTCAAAATACTGAGCAAAGAAAGGGTAGATCCCAGTTCTGGACCAGATAGTTCTCTTTGAAATGTTTCAGCATAACACTTTGAATTGCCTAATGACATTATCCAGTATTAGCTTTGGGTCATTATTCTCTGTGTGTTGCAATTATATGCATTTCATTAACTGGTTTCCTTTATTGACAGAACTTTTTCATTTTATTATTATCATTGCCATCAAATCATGTTTCCAGTGACCTTCCCACATTATTCTTTAAATGCTTCAAATTGTGGATCTTGCAGACATGCCTACCTCCTCTGCTCTTGCAGTGTTATGATTGTGTTCAGCAGCTGTTATATGTGTGCAAAAAGACACCATATTCTGGACAGGAATGAGTCAATAATGGGCTATTGCCTCCATTAAAACCTCAAACCTTCATGTTTCTTCTTGTATTATATCCTAGATTTATTAAACTTCTAGGAACAAGATGTGACTGTTTTCTTCTTTCCTTCCCAAGCTTTCTGCAGTATGATGGTTTTTGAAGAAAGCTCCCTGAGATGTAAGAAGCCAAGGCATATACTTAAAAAAGTTGCTCCTTGTTGACGTTTTGCAATTTAAATTTACAAACCAAATGCCTTGGTGATAGTTTGGATGGCCATGGCCGTTTGTATAAACCTGAAGTTAAAACTACGTACATTCAGTGAAGTGTCTCACCTGGCCAGCCTACACAAATCAATCTGCCATTAGCTGCTGGAACTGGTATTTCCCACAAACTTGCAAATTTTGGCTGTGGCTGTGATCCTGACAAGGTGCAAGATTCACAACTGACTTATTATTTCAGACAGGTGCAATTCTTGCCTTGGGTTTCAGGGCTAGAGGGGTGACACAACACGTATGACTAGGTGAGCTGGTAGTGGTGAGACTGCCACATCTGCTCAGAGCATCTCCCTGTAGAAGATATCAAGTGGAAAATACAGGCTCATGGTTTATTTGGGAGCAGGGCTGTTGTTTTGCAGGGCTTTATATTTTTTATTTTCTCCTTGTTAATGATCTTGTGCAGTGGTCTCCTCAGAAAGCATTCAAAGGCTCAGATGTTAATGAGGAAGTCTCTAATTACAGCAGGCAAAGCCACATAATGAGAGCAAGAAAATGAATTAGCATAAATGAGGGAAGCCTACAAGGGGCAGGAGGGTGAGGAGTGACTGTTTGTCAGAACTGGCATCATGGTTATGCAGAAGCAGTGTTGAATGAGAGGTTGCCAGTTTAGTTTGCGTGCTGCTGTGGTCTTCAGATTTCAGATGGAAGGTGCCAAAAGTGAAAAGAATGAGAGATCCATAAATCAATCCCTATATAGGCTCTATAATGGGAAAATGCTTCTTGCTTGCCCTCTACCAGCTGCCATTCACCCACCTTCCCTCTTGTCTTCCTCAGCTCCCTCTCCTTTCATGGGAATTGATGAGATGGTTGTTTCTTTGCTTAGAAGCATCCTCCATGTGCAATGCCATTTAATTGGTTTTCTTCCCTCAAGTTTGGGCAAGCATGGTAGCTGGCTGTGGCAACAAGTTTGTCACATTGGCTTTTTTAATACTCCTCCTACCATCATAGCCTGGCCATGTAATTAACTGGGTTTGGAAGGGAGGAAGGCAGGGGCTACAAACACAAGACTTGTCCCAGAGCAGCCTGGAGAGCTGTCTGATTCGTATTTGGTTTTTCTTCTCTTCAGGTGTTTTTCCTCTGCTAAAAGTTATTTCTGGCAAGACATCAACTGCTGTACTGTGCATTGTTCCTATGGTCTATAAGAGAGGATGGATTGGCAAGGATGTGGTGACAATTTAGCTGTGAATTGACAAAGAGTTTTATTACCCATAAAACACACCTGATCTACAAATAATGTCCTGTAATTGACATAAATGCTTTAAGGAAGCCTAGCAAGGATTCCTACAGCTGCTGCTTCTACTAAAACAAGGGGCTTCGGCCACACATTTCAGCTTGGGCTGTTCAAATAGAACAGCAGGCAAAATTTCTTCCCAAGGAGGTTGCTGCAAAACAGGAACAGATCACTAGAGCTGATGGATCTCTATCCTTGGCAACTATCTAGACTTAGCTACAGGAAGCCACAGCTGGGCTGCTGTATCATTGCTGAAAGCCTGCTTTAAGTGGGAGGTTGGACTGGAGACCTACACAGGTCCCTTCCACAGGTCCCTTCCAACCAGCTCTTCTGTGATTATTTTGATAGAAAATGCTGTCCCAGGAAGCATTGGAAATCTCTCTGACATGAACCATTTGGAACATGGCTGTAAACAGGGTCCAATAAAATGTGCCAAACGGAGAATCTTCTACAAGTGGTGAGTTTGTGGTGTCCATAACTTAACACAGAAAGCAAGGCGTGTTCCTGGAGTAGATACTGCAGCCCTGAAAGTCAAGAGGGGTACAGAGAAAACCACGTTTGACACATGTTGTCTTTTATCTTCCTTGTTCTGTGACTTGCACAAGCAACAAGACTAAGCCTCTTTGAAAATACCAACTGCTTGCTCTGGTTAATAGTAGCTTAGTGCTATCAAAGAGCACACTGGCCCAGGGACTGGTGCAGTCTCCCAGCTAGTGACAAACCTCCCAGCTCTCCTTCTGGTCCTTTTCAACATATCAATTAAAAAAAAAATACTTTCATTATTAAAAAAATATAAATAAAGCTTAGATCTTGATTTTCTCAGAATTAAAAAACAGAGGCTGTCAAGCTTTCACTTTTGAAACCTCAGAAAATTACCACATCCAGTCAAACATATGTCTCCCCTCCAGCCCCTGGGAGAAGGTTGTAAAACGGACATCCAGGACGGGTAACTACAGCTCTGCATATACCTGCAGATGCCTGCAAGCTGATGGGGTTAGGACTTGCGAGAGCTGAGGGATAATGTGTTTGCACCACCAGGACATCCAAGGACCAGTGTTCCCTTGCCTTTCTATGGGTAACCCACGTTAGACTTCTCTAATACTGCCACAACCTGGATATGATATCAGTCTTCCAAAACTAACCCCATGACCAGCTTCCAATCTAAGTGAATTACCTAAAGGCTGCTAGGATACATGCTGGCAGGATCAGACTGAGCATGTTCCTGTAACTGTCTCAGCTAGAATCAAGAACAGAAAAAAGTTACATCTTTTTAAGTCATTCACTTTTACACAATGTCTTCCCGAGCTCTTCACTGAAGACCAAGTATTCTCTGCTTTCTACCTTGGAAAAATCAATGTACCAGGCATGGACAGATCACAAAGAAAACGACACTGCTCTGTTTGAGGCTTCTTTATGGCAGAGATGCTCAGCTCCTCCATTGACTCTGAACAAAAGTACCTCCTGCTCTGCAAAATATGTCCTGGGAAAGACAGGGGAAGATGGACTGATGCTTGATCTGCTTCAAAAAGAAAGAAAGCTCCTTTTCCAAATGTGGAAGCATCCTTCCCAAACTCTTGCCTCTGATACAAGGCAGATTTATGCAATTCCTTTAAATATTTACCACCATAACCATGCCACAAAGATGCATTATTACTTTTTAACCAACATTAAAGTTTAAAACCAGAATAAAAGCCTTGCCTTACCAGAAGAATTTGTCCTTCAGACAAACAGCAAATGCACCACATCATGCATCTACACAAAGGAACTCTTAAAATTCCATTTTCTTTCAAAAAACATAAATGAAAAATTAAAAATGCCCTTTCTGTGGCATTAGTTTTAATTTCATCAGTGCCATTTTCAGAAGAAAACGTTTGTTCTTAATATTGGATCAAGACAAAGGTGTAAAATCAAACTAGATCTCAGAATGATAGCCAGTGCAAAGACACTCCCTTTTATTCCCTCCCTATACACACACATCCTGCTTGCCAAGGTTGCTCAGCTCTTGTGACATCAAGAAATGTTTAATATTCTTGCCTGTTAACTACCCACCTTATGAAAGTGTGTTGGCATAGCTATGTCTTGTCTCCACCCTGACCTTACAAACCAGTGCTTTTCAGACATCATGGCAAGGTGGTAACTTAATACTGTGAGTGCTTCACGGATCTTGGTAATGGATGGATCTGATATTTTGAGTTAGCCTTAGGACTGGAACAATGACCAGTAGCTCAGTTAGCAGTGGACAAAATAGCATAAGACATAACACTGACTCATTAATTCTTTGTCTCATGCAATCCCAGCATGCTTTATACACCACAGACAATGGACAGTTGCTATATTATAAAAATGTTATTGTCATTTGGGTCAGAAGATAGCTGTGTATCTGAAAATGGTGACTGAAAACAAGTAGGAGAAAACACAAAGGTCAGCCTGCTTCTCTTCAAGATCAGTGGTTCTCAGACTGAGCAAAACACTACAGGTAGAAGTATCCTTTGGCAAAAGATGATGTGGGCTCTGACAGAGGTCAAGAGGAGACTGGTGAGGTACTTAGAAAACAAATCTTTTCAGGGTTACACAAACATCATCACTCAGAAAGTCCTAAGCTAATAATAGCTGGAGGCAGGCAGGGCACTAGAAAGGAAGTATCTCACAGACTTGCCTTGTTCCTTCTCTTTTGTCAGCTTTTTCTTACAGCCACTGCTGGAAAGGAAGGCTTTGGGCCAGGTGGTCCCTTATTTTGGCCCTGGATGACCATTCCTGCCTCCTGATGACACACAAGCTTCCCAGGATGAGTATCAGTGCCTTCTTCCCAAATAATCACAGGCACATTCCACAGCTTCCCCATATCCTCCAGTCTTGAAAGATTTATGAGAAAGATCTATGTGAGACATGTTTCCTGCATTCTGTGATAGAAGACCAGATCAAGACAAAAGAATTCAAAAATTGCTGAAGATACTGAAGATGCTGAAATCAAAGACTTGTTCTCCTCTTTTCAATAGCAACCTTTAAACAAACTTGAGCTATCATTTATAAACTAAATTTCCTGAGGTAGAGGGGCATATGTATTTCTTGGGTCTAATAAAGTTTGCAGATCACAGCGTAAATTGTTTTGAAAGGTTTCATTTCATTTGAAATTGTGCTTTTTCTTCCATTGCTGAACAAAATATTCCTTAGAGAAATGTCACCCAACTTTAGCAGAGATCATAACTCACAGGAGAGACCTATAGAGTAATTTCCATTGGGATCAATACTGCTCTGAACAGTTGCCTGCAGTTGAAGTAACATTGCCAAATGTATCTTCTGTGCTTTATAAATGGCAAAACATATAGCTGCTTACCAGAGCAAGAAAGGTGATTCAGCAGTGGATTCTGTCCGTGGAGAATCAAAAGGAATATAAATCAGGTGGGCCTTTATTTGACAATATGGATTAAGCAGCCTGTGTCTTGGCAATATCACTGCCTGGAGCAAAGGCAGCAGCTGACAATCAGGATGTTTACTTTCTACACACCACTGGCCTAGGGCCAGCTTGATTGCCACCTTTAGTTCACACCACTACAGTGTTTTACTCTTCACATTAAAATTTGAAGCCTTCATTTTCCCTTGCATTAAAAAAATAAAATCCAAGGAGGTGCATTCAGGTCCCCAGAGACAGTGTAATTCTACTCTAGTTTAAGATTTGCTAATGCATTGAGGTCATTAATATTTCATGGTGGCTCCATTGCTGCATGCACACAAAACTTGGCTTTAATGAACTTCTCCTGTTTCCCAGGAGGCCTTTGGAAGCAGAGATGGCTTCCCCTAATGAAATGGCCCAGGCTCTTTGTTTTGAAGTTGTTTACATAGTTAATAGCCCCTTAAGGGGAAACAGCAAAATAGAAACCTGCATGTAGAAGCTGCTCCACAGAGTACACAAGTCACTTGAAGAAATAAGTCATTGAGTTGTGAAGGGTTTGGGTATGGTTTTTTGGGTTTCAATTTTTTTTTTTCCAGCTAAATGTTGATCTCTACAAAGATAATCAAAGATCTGCCTGGAGGGATGGGGAAAGTGAGAGAAAAGACCAAGAGGGATACGATCCATCCTACAGGCCATTTGTTCCTTTTTATCAGAGAAACTTCTGATAAAAAACAGACCATTTCTCTTTGTTCCAAATTCTTGAAAGAACATAATTTAGGACAATAATCCTGGTTTGAATAATCTGGGGAAGTACTAATTCCAGTGTTTACAGCCAGACCAGCACTCCTTATCTTCTGTTTCTGGGAATAAACTTCAGCATCTCAGCCACTCTCTTGTCATTAAGTCCTGTTATTTCAAATGCGGGTATCAGTAAAACTGAAAGTTAAGTTTCTGGCTATGACAGACAGCAGCGGCCCAGCCTTTTGTCCCCTTTTATCTGCATTTAACTCATCAAGCCTTTTTCCATGACAAATTCAGAAGGAGGAGTTCAAATAATGAAGGAAGATGTGTAACATCGTATAACTGCTGTTTCTGATAGTTACCATGGTGGTTGTTAAAACTAGAGAATAAATGGGTGGTCTATTATTTCTGAGACTGAAGCTCAATAAAAGCAAACCAAAACAACACCACAGACAAAAACCCCAAAGAGGCATTCAAATTGTCATCTGTATAACTCACCTGACACAGTCCTGATATTATAATTTCAAACTGAAATGCACTTAGAGCAAAATGGTCCAAATTGCCAGTGTCACAAGGCTGATAGTAAAATGTCTAGGAAAACAGCAGGCTTCTGATGAGCAGCTGAATGTTCGTGTTTTTAAAAGAGAAGCAGTAGAGGGGAAGTGGAGTGGGTCCAAGCTGCCTACGTGGAGAGCAGTGTTTCAGAGCAAAAGAGGAAATGGGCAGCCAAGAATGAAGACAGCGAGACACATTCCCTCAAAATTAGAGAGGAGGTGGGTTGTTTTTCAAGATAGCTAAGCTCTCATTTACTAGGTCAATATATTTTAACCACTCCTATGTACTACATGGGTTCATCTGAAATTCCCAACTGATGTGGCACAGATTTTCTGATTATCTCAGACAACTGGAGGCCAAAAGACCAAGAACTCTTTTACCAGGGACCCCAAGGTCACCTGCAAGGAACTCCAAATAGATTTCAAAAGTAACAAATTCACATCTTTATTCAAAATATGATTTTTTGACAATGCAGAGTGGGAAAAAAGTAGGACAAGAATAGACAGATAAGATGCTTTTTTCTTCAGCCCATACGGCCAGCAGAAGGTTGGGGTTCTTCACAAGCTCTGCATGTGCTCTACCATATCAGTCACTGGAAATGAGGCTCTGGTTTCTAATCTGGAGTTTTCTTTTCTGCTTGTCATGCAATCAGCTTGTGCAGGCAGTTTCAAATGGTGCGTACACCTTGCTTGGCTTAACTGGGAATGAACTGGAACAACTGCAGACATTTTGGATTCAGCCGGTGTTTTCCAGATGGTTGGTTGGGCAGGTGGACGAGGCATGGACTGATGAGTCATGCCATTTTAAATCATTTTACTTGTAGGTTTTGACCCAAACTAGCAGGAAAGGGTAATTCTCCCTGACACAGACAAGTCTGGATGGCATTTTCTAAGCTCTGGCATCATTTTCTGCCTGGTTGACACAGAATCATGCCAAAAGAATGGTGAATGGCTTCTGTTTCATAACTCTCAGCTCAAGCTGCCGCATCATACCTTCAGTTTGCCCCACCCTCTGTTAGCCAGCCTCTCTAGTGCTTTGATTCTAAGGGTAGCCGTATGATGCTATTTTGTCTTCTCTGGAAGCTTCAGTGCATTTTGGTAAATCAGTGCCTATCACTTCAGTTTTACAGCCAGTACCACTGCTGTACCAGGTTGATCCACAACAGAACTTGCAACTCAAACCGCAGATGGATGCTGCCCACTGCTGTATCTATTTTTCTTGCCATGTGGTTTGCAAACTGCTCTCATCCATAGAGTTTATGAGCCTGTCCTAAAATCAGGGATACCAGCTCCCCATTTAACACATTCCTGAGCACATTGAGAAGATGGGCCTCCATCTTTCTCTGCCAAAGTCGTGGGTCTCTGTTATCTGCCCATGGGAAGGGGTAGGGATGTCATAAATCAGCATAGGTCTGCTGGGAGTCATTGTGATTGGCTGACATCAAAGCAGCCATATTTCTATGCAGCACCTTGCAGTAAAACTTTGTTCATCTGCTCTTTCTACATGGCCTACACATTTCCTGTGGGTTCATTGTAATTGTTTTCAGCCAGCAGGGAGTTCAGCTAAAGCTGGCTTAGCCAAAATGCCATCAGAGTATATGAACACAACTTTATGGAGCCTATCAGTTCACCAACACTAGATGCTCACCAAGCCAGTTATTACAAAAGTCCATGTAGCCCATCTTCCTGTAGCACCTCCACTGCAAACAGGAAGAGGGAAAGGAAGGGAAGGAAAAGGAATAGGAAAAGGAAAAGAAGGGAGTGGAAAGGAAGGAAAGGCAAAAGGAAAATATGAATGCGAACAATATTTTTCTTAATATTTACTTACTTATCTCTCTATTTCTTCATTTTCTACAGTTCTAAACACCACACAAGTAAACAGGCTCAGGACCTTTAGTGAAGGTCTTTTGTAAGACTTTTTTCCTTACAAAAGAAGAAATATCCCAGATTGCGGGAAGTATTGTGCACAAGTACTGTCTAATTAGCACTAACTGAACAATAGGAAAGACTGCTACATTTTAACCAGAAACCAAGACTTTACAGCAGAAAACTTTTAATTATGGGGAAAGCTCTTAAGTCATGGCTTGCAGGTTACACCTGCATACATTAAGTAACTAAAGAGCACAGTCTGTTCTGTTAAGTAATGAACCATATTTTTCCTTCTGCTTGGGGAAGGACAAAAAAAATTCAACTTTTAAAGTATGAAATGAGCATTTACTGAAGGGAAAAGGAGGAATAAGTCTTCCATTCACACACCAGATGTTCCCATTAAACAATCGTTTTCAAGAAAACTCAGATCATGTGGAAAGACAGTTCAGAAGGGGGAGAAAGAGAGAAAAAAGTTAACTTGTAAAATAAGGGCAGCTGCTGAAGAGATCATTCACAATTTTGGCCTAGTACACGTCAGTCCAGCACTGCGAGGGGTAAAAGCCAAGGCTGGCATATATCAGTGCAGGTCTCTGAAAGTCGGTGTGAGTGACTGGTGTGAGAGCAGGACGCTGATTTACACCACCCTCCCAGTCCTGCAGCTTCAGCAACTGATGGACTGTGACCTTCTTCTTGAATACTTCAGGGATCTGCTACCACCAGCACATTTTCTAGTAGCAGAAATGGCATGAGTGAGATTTTTTCAGTATTTTCTTATGCATACTTAAAAAACCTCTTTAAGTGTGTGCACAGGTCTTGGAAATGAAGAGATTTAAGAGCTCAGAACAAAGCAGACACCTCTAAAAATTCCTCATAGTCTTTGTTCTGTTGTTAAAAATAACACTCACTAGCATAGGCTTATTGTATATTTCTTTTTCATACTTAGGGCATAGGTAGGACAGTCAGATTAACTTCAGCCTCATTTATTTTTGGGCATAGGCTGAAAACACCTTTGTTTCATTTGCAGTAGCAGACTGGTTCAGAAGAGTTTGCTCCTGTGCTATTTGCCTTCAGTAATTGATCATCTGCCTGATTGAGCCTTGCTGTTCAACCAGCTAAAGCACAAACCACACTTCCTCAGCTACCTTTTGCGCAGCATCACTTCATAATTTAGGAAGAGAAAAGGGTATTCAGATCACAGAAAATTGTATTTCTCTTTGGGCCTCTCACAGTCTGTTTCTTGCAATAGGTAAGTCAAAGGTTACATGGGCTGTAGCCTTCTTTTCTGGACTTCACAACAGCAAGAGGGGGCAAAATTTACAAGTATTATGGTTTGGGGAAGGCAAACACAAAAATAGCATTCACTGAATTACCAAGGACAAGAAAGACATATATGAAGGCCTTTCGTGTTTTCTAAAAATACATTTCTTACCATTACCACACTTAATTGGATCCATTTAATCTGAAATGGCAACAACCGTGTCACTATTTTTCCTTTCCTCTGTTAGCTTATCATTATTTTATCCAGCTTTCCTGAACTTCAGTGCGGATTGTAATTACAGTTCTCCTCTCCCAAACTCCCCTCGATTCAAGTTATCACCACATGCCCTTGGTAAGTTAGAGCTCAGCCCTGCTCATATTACAGCAGTCCATTTTCCCATCAAAGGTGTGTTGTTGCAGAATGATGTACAGATCAGTGCAGATCATCTAGTACTGCCCTTGTTATGGAGCAAGACAAGGATTGGTGGGTACCAAACCACTTGCACTGGCAGAAAAATGCACTTGTAGGTCACTACAGGAAGGAGATAGAGCCTCAGGACTTGTCTCCTGTCTGTTGTACATTTGATCCCCTTTGGTGTGAACTGGCTCTTTTAATGCATCTTTAAAAAGATCAGGAAAGAACTAAGCCCATGTGTGTCACATATAAAATCAGCCAAGACTCATGCCATCAAGACATACTAGGAAAATCAGGACACCCACAAGACCTTCTTACTTCTCCTTCTCAGTGAGCTTGGGGTTGATGTAACCACATTTACGCCCTGGTGCACTGCCCACAGCAAGGCTGGGCCATATCCTCCATGCCAGCCAACTCAGCCTGTCTGCCACAGGGCTGCCATGCTCATGCGACTGACTGGAGCCTTGTACAGGACCTAATCACAGCTGCATGTATTTTCCATCATGCAGATTGCTGGGGCAGAGATCCTCCAGGCATCTGGACGTGTCTTGCTTGTGCACATTAGACACACCAAATACACTTTAAACCACCTTTCTCTGCACTCCAAGTGTTACTGTGGCAGCAAAGATCTACCTGGCACTTGCAAAATGAATTCAGGCAGGGTATGCAGTCATGCTGCACTGAGCACTGCAGCTCACTACTATGTTCATGGCCATTTTAAAGCCGGGCACCTGAAGAACAGCCAACAACATGGAAAGCCATGAGCTGGTGCAGCAAAGCGGTACAAACCAAGAGTGACTCTCCCTCTGAGCAAGCACTAGGAACCAGAGCAAGAAAATATCATTTGTTTCCCCAGTACTCATGGGGCAACACAATACAGGTTTTATGGATCACATCTCATCTCTTTTTCTCCTGTCCAAGTTGCTTGACAATGGCAATGGAGAGCACACTGCTTTAAAAAAAAAAACCTATTACAGCTTTTGCTGTCAAGTAGGTCTCTTAAGCCCCATGGGTAATGTTCTCAAATGACAAAGCTGCTCTCCTTTTTGGCAATGGTCTTTTATCAGGTGATACAGCGGCACATTTTCAATCATCTCCGTATCACAATGAAGAGACAAACCTTGTTAGCATTGTTCTCCGAAAATCACAAAATGCACTGGCTCAGTACACCTAGGGACTAGGTTGGGCTTTGAGCTTCCTTGAACCTCAGCAGCAGCAGCAGGAGAAGTGTAATTCAATCTTTTTAACTTGGTGATATATATTCATGTCAGTGGCTTTAAGATAAGGAAAAGACCTTAGTTGAAGAATGAAACTTTTGATGAATAACCGCGAGTACGATGAATAATGTACAAATATTTCTTTCCTCTCAGTCAAAATGATTCCAGATCCTTTTTCATTTTAATCCCTGTCATATTCTTCATTTCTAAAAAAAAAAAAAAAAAGAAAAAAATAAAGAAATGGAAGGAAAAAACCTGTTTAAAAACATTCTTTAAAGGACATTGGAGTTCTAAAAGAAGAGCTTCTAAAAGAAGCCTTCCTGATTGCAATGAAAGATATTGTTATGGTTTTTATCTAACTGCTAAAAACCAGAAGATTGTTTGGTTACTGGCAGTAAAAATGGTCCTAATGATAGGTTACCATGCAAAACCTCAGCCTATCTGTTCGTGCTTTGCAGAAAACATGGAATTTATCCAAGAAGAATGTCTCTTTTTACCTGGGAGGTATTTTTCATCAAATAAAAAATGTAGCTGTTACAAGCATTTTCCTCCCTTGCAATTTCATTCTTAATTCTGTCCCTGCTAAAAAATGATGCAAAACCCATATATAATGGTAACACGGTTTCTAAAGTGAGGCAACAAAAGCAACAAGTGTAAACATCATTTGTTTGTTTTCCTACAGGATTGGAAGGGGAAAACAAGATAAATGGAGTACTAACTAAAAGTCCTGCCCATTTCTTCACAGGTTGCATGAAACCTTAGCTTGAAAAAGATGCTTTCAGCAGAAGGATGTCACTAAGCCGCAGGCAGACACAGGAGGTGATGGGTTTTTAACCTTCAGTAGGAAGGGCAGACACATTGCCTGGACCTTTTTGAACTTAAATTCTGTGACAGTCATACAAACATGCAGGCCCTTCTCTATATCCAGGTTTTTCTTCTCACACCTTTGAATTAACAAGGGTGAATTCCAGCTCACTGCTAAACTGGCATCATAGGTGAGAATTTCTGATCAGATAAGATGCCATTTGAAAGGCAGAGAAACTGCAGTCGGCATAACGAAGTCCAGAGCAATGACTGGTGTACACTGTGAGAGACCAGGCCCATGCAGGAAAAAAACATTTAATTGTAGATCTCAGGAGGGACAAAGATATTGTCCGTGCTTGACCTAAATCCTACTGCACAGAGCTCAGAGCAAAGTCAAACTGACCTTCAGAAGTTTCTGGAGCAAATCAACTCCTGCCATGCCCAGATTTCTGTGCCCTCTGATTTATCTGGTTCATGGAGGGCAGGCATATTGTGAGACATGTTATATGAAATTGCTGGAAGAAAGAATCAAGACAAAAGAAAAATGGCTTGCTGGAGCCAATGAGAATACAAAAAAAACGCTTACTGAATGGAGTTTTTCCTTTGTAAATGATCCTTTGTTTGAAGCTGGTCTCTGGAGGGGAAAAAGTCTGTCAACAAAGTATTTTTCTGAAATGAAGATGAGGACAACACATTTTAAAACACCACACATGGGAATAAAGCTCTGTTCTTCCAGGCGATCTGATGATGAAGTGGGTCACTGTATTTGATTCGCTGACTCCTGTCTCCTGTAATCATGTAATGTATGAGAGCACCATCCCGATTGCTGGTGGCAGCTGGCCCAGGATCCTAGCGATGGTTATTTCTTGCCATACGATAGAAAGATTTGCCCACTGAACCAGTCAAAACCTAACACTGGAGGATTACTTTTCAAGGTCAGATTCATGCCTATTGAGCACTAAGCTTACTGTCTGCCATAGCACCAAGTACTTCAGAAGAATTATGGTGAAGCGACCAAATTGTCACTTAGCTTTCCATCTTCATTGATTGAGGTGGCCTTGCCACTCTGCAGATGTGTTGGCAGGTCCCTAGGCCATCTGTTTATTCACCCACCTCAGAAAACAAAAAAGGCTTTTTGTATCACATGAAAGTGGGAGAACGGGTGGTACTGCTATTACCCAAGCTAAGGGAGTATTGGAGGTATGGAAATCGGGAAGCCAATCTCCTAAAGCATCCTTGTCAGTGGGAAGCAGAGAGAAGAAAGGCTTTCTTCTGAATAGTGTCTTAAACAATTACTCTCTTCTCTGGAGTAATTTTTAGAAAAAATCCTCTTTCTATATATGTGGTTTTGTGTGTGTGTACAAGAATAAACCTATCTAATTTTTTCCTTGTGAGAAGCCATCAAAGAGCTAGGCTGGCGTAGGTTGGATTTGAGGAGCTGTATTTTCCCATGCTGGGGAAAAAAAGAAGTGTACAGGTGGAAAATACAGAATTGTGTCAAGTGGAAGTGGATAACTGACAGACACTAATCTATTAATTGTCTCCTTTTAAACGAAAGCTTCTGGAGCATCAGAGGAGAAGCAAATGGGTCTGTAACAGAACCGTAAGGCAAAGGAAGGGCAAAGAGGCAATAATGTTTTTGTGGAAAGAGGGTGTTCCATTTTCTGTTTTGAAAAAGATCAGTTGCTTTCTAGGTAAATATATGAAAACACAAGGACTTAGTGAAACAAAAAGAAGTAAAAAATGTTAAGATATGACTGTGTCTTTGCTCTTAAGCTACTGTTTATTGCCATCACTTCTCTCCCTGAAGTTCCCAAAGCAACTATCTCTATCACCATAGATGTAGACACGATGAAAACTTTCTGTGCATGGAGATACATGGCTGTACTTAGGGTCAGACTGTGCTTCATACAACATCTCCACTGTTGAAGTGCTTCATACAACATCTCCAGTTGAAGTAGGACAGGAAAAGGAACAGGCAGAGTACCTGAAAACCACATTTTAAATCAGTGGCTGAGCTAGGACCTTATGCAGGTCTCTACAATGCCAAACCAGCTCCATACACACACAAAGGCACTTTCCACTTCCCAAGGACGTTGTGCTGAGAATCGCAGGCATTTTCATCCAAAACTGTGCTCAAGTGAGATTTATATTGTAAAGAGAGACATTCAGCTTGCTCCCCAAACTTTTCAATGGTGTTTTGATCCAAAGTTTTTAGACTGTATTAAGGTCTAGGGTGTTGATTTATTACCATTCTTTTTCCTTGTCACAGCTTTCACAGATTTATGAGGTTAAGGATCATGAAGCTAATTAAATAATCTGACTAGTTGAACATCTGTTGAAACATAATAATAACTTGTGAAGCCAACATTTCTGACTAGCTATTAATTCTGATTTAAACATTAGAGGGGAAAAAAAAAACAAACCCACAACAAAACCAAACCCAAAAACAAAACCCCAAAATCAACAAAACAAAAATCTTAGTACCATTCTGAGTAAACCTTCAGTCTCCCTTTGAAGTATTGTCCACCTTCAACATCTTCCTCTCCATTGACCCGTGCATCTCTTTTAGGCTTCCTTGCAGTCAGAGTTCCTAGTGCAAGCCAAGTGGTGTTTAAGGTAGGTTCAATCCAATTTGCAGATTGTTGGTGTACAACAGCTACAACTAGAAATTCAGACTCAAACATGTTGGAGCTTAACTGCATGCAGCGATCCACCTTACTCAAACCAAAATTTAATGCATGACCTCAGATTAGCAGTTTAAGTAGATCAAAATATCCATTTAAGTGAGGAACTAAGCCTTTTCTACAGTTCCATCTTGACCTCCATTCCCACAGACCACATAAAGGACATTTGAGAAGCAGACTCAGGAGTTCCTAAGCCCAGAAACTTCAACCAGACTGACATACACAAGCTTGATTCCTAGCCTAGCATATTCTGTCCTGATTTGCTTAGACTGCATTTCGTTCACACCTTGTTCTCAAAATAATTTTGTCCAAAATCTATCAATGGAATAGATAAAAAAATATGTTGGATCAATTCCCTCCCACTACTCAGGATCAGTTAATGTTTGGAGGCTGATGAAAATATCTTGAATGAATAAATAATTTGCTGCAGTTCTTAAACCTTCTCCTATATAAGGTATAGGGGTTGTGAGACTTGTGTGAGTGCTCATGTAGAGTGGGAGTGTGTCCCAAGGCCTAAAGTAGTTAATGACAGACCACAGTGAATGTGCCCACTGATGTCAAAAACTGTCTCCACGCTCTCCTGCACTGAAGCCACAGGAGTGCATGTTTGCCATGTCTGTGACTTTTCCTTTTAGAAATGGACAAATTTTTCATACTATAGATATTGTTCATATTGTAAATTGTTCGTAGCTCCAAAGTGCAATAGGTAGAGGGACGAAGCTTATGCTGAAACTATGCTGCGTAACCTACAAAAGGAAGAGAAGTTTTATAGAAAAATAAAAGAGAAAAATCCCTCAGCATCTTATAAGAGGGT
>JANHGB010039181.1:0-35546 GCA_026283785.1 Coracopsis vasa
CACACTAAACCATGTCACCCAAGGCTCTGTCCAACCTGGCCTTGAACACTGCCAGGGATGGAGCATTCACAACTTGCCTGGGCAACCCATTCCAGTGCCTCACCACCCTTACAGACAGTATGTTTGTTATAGTCTCCTTACCTCAACATCAATGCTCTCATTCTTCTGAAATTCTTGAATTGAGAGATTATCAGGAGGTGTACTAAAAATAAACATACTGTGTTATACTTCTAAATTACAACATGTGCAAGGAGATAAGTATGGGAAAATGCATTACATTTTAAAGTTACTGCATACATCAAATTGGTACTACTATATGGTAATGATTAACATTTTTAGAGTAATATCTTATAAATAATGATGATAAAAATGATTCAAAGGGAAAAATAGTAAAATACTAAAATAAAATAGTTACAACTGATGGACCTGATTAAGGACTTGCATCACCAACACCATTTGTCATACGCATCTCAAAGTAATCTCTCTTGTATGTGCAAAAGTCACGATAACTGTTTAGATGAGTCTGAGCCTACATCGGTCTTTTTAGTTTTGGATCAGACATGGGCTTTTCAAGTTAAACTTTTAGACATCCCCATTTATAGACCTTGGTTCATGTCTCAATGTATAGAACATAAATAGGGAGGCTGAAGGAGCATGTAATGAAAATATGACTGTGTAGTCACTTTGTACTCTTGCCTAGGTATCCCACTAATCCAACAGAAACAGAAGATAGGTCTAGATATGTGTCTGTTCTGACCTAGTTATGCTGTTTTCATTTTTCTCAGTGCAGAAGTTCGAATCCTTGTGCCTGTGTCTCTCTGAAATTTAAAGACAGTTGCAAAACCCACTGGATTGCAGGTTAGTTTCTCCAAAGTGTCTGATTTGCACTGAAGATAACATATTACTAGAGCTAGTGGAAGAACCAGTGGCATTAATAACAAAAATCAGAGAGAAGGCATTTTATAGTGTCAATATAATTTCATATATTAAATTCTCTCTTTTTCATATACTCTTTTTAAAATAACTACGTAACATCTTCCACCTGAGGATCAACTTGGAAATTTGTCCACTTGAAAGGAATGGTTAGAGATATTGGAATTAAATTAGAATTAACTTGCTGCTACGGTGTATGCTTTTGTGTTATCATGCATCTTAAAATAGATGATGGTGTGTTTTTTTTTCTCCAGAGAAACCATTTGAGTAAGTGCATAGGATGGTCACTATTGAGAAGGAGGAAAATTACAAGGTCAATCTGCCACAACATTCCCTGCCTAATTTATGTCAGAATAGGCAGATGCAAGGGAACAGAGCTATGGCCTGAACAAAGAACCAAGCTGTTCTGTAAGCAGCAGAACCCATGCAGTACTGTAGTGACAAGCACCCTTTCCCTTATTTCCAAACTCCCTCCCCAGCCCCCAGCTTTTCCTCCACCCCATGTTGTGTTGTCATCTTCCCCTGCCAGGAAACAACAGACATGTGAACTAAGCATGTGCTCTCTGGCAAGGCAGCTGCCAAATATATGACTGTGGACCTGTGCCAGCCTTGTCCTCATAAGGGTACTCGTCTGGGCCCATCTTCTCCATCCCACTGCCAATTTTAATGGAAGGTTTATAAACTTTGGAGGCTTCTAAATCTCATTAAAATCTGGTTAGTTTAGCTAGCAGTTTTGTTCAGTTTGGTTGTTTTTCCCATTGCTCCTATATGTTGTTGACCAAGTTAAACAGGGTTTTTCCAAGATCAGCTTTTTTCTCCCTCATCTGCTGGGTGAGACACCTGAAGTTCATTTTGCACACCTACAGCTGATGTTCAGTATTGACAATTATGGCAGTATGTATCAATGTTCCTGCTTAAAAATAAATGTATCTTCCTTCCTCAAAAAGGCTTTATGTAGATAACTTCACAACTGTCACCCAAGTGTTACATGTATGACTAGAAAAACCCAAAGAAGAAAATACAAAATACTGTATTTATTATTGGTTTGTGTGTTAGGCATTGAGAAACTTGGAGTTACATGTTGAAAACAATAAAATATGAAGTAGCTGTTCAGTCAATACCCTTTGTAACACATAAAGAAGTTACCTGTGCAACACCTTTAGTAATGTAAACCACTATGATGCATACAAAGGCAGGTCACATTGAAATACATGGGAAGCTTTCATTGTGACACTTCCTAATTTACAACTGACTGTCCTTCTGAGCTGAGGTGTACTTTAAAGAGGTGTTAAGACCTCTCTGTCCAGTCATCCAGATCTGATCTGCCACATATGCTACAGATCATGCTACATACTTGTTCATGTCGCCAATTACTCCCAAGTAAATAATTTTTGTAAGGTGTCTATATGAAATATCTACCTAGAGACCAAAAGCTTTACTGGTCAGATGCTGTACAGCCACACTGTACCAGAAGGACCAAGAGCTGAGCAAGCTAAGAAGCAGAACGATGCAATGTGTTGCTATGTGCAGGCTTTCCTAAGTACACAGCTCCCAGCCACTG
This sequence comes from Coracopsis vasa, assembly GCA_026283785.1. Lineage (NCBI taxonomy): Eukaryota > Metazoa > Chordata > Aves > Psittaciformes > Psittacidae > Coracopsis > Coracopsis vasa. The sequence goes on from JANHGB010039181.1 coordinate 2,495, forward strand.
CCCAATGTCTAGGGCGGGCTTTAGAGCCTAACAACAAAGAGCTAACAGCCACTCAGAGCCCTGCTGTGCACAGCAACACTCTGCTCTGGAGCATCTTCTTGGAGAGTATTGATTTAATTCCCTCATGTGAGCACAGACTTCTGCTCTAGTAAATTATATATACACACACATTTGTTGGATTTTATTTTATATAATGGCTTGACATGCTTCCATAAAAGCCTCTGGGAAAGAAGAATGATATGAAATAATAAACAGACCAGCCTCTTACTAGAAGACAATTTTGTGTAAATTAAGTTACATGAAATATATTTATTTTTAAATGTCATTTTGATTTATAATAAAAACCAAGGTTATTGAGCATGCTCAGCTGCAGCATGCTTTAAGAAAGGAAAAAAAAAAAGAGGCTGAAACTTCTTTTGCTTGGAAGTTGTTAATGCTCTATGGCAGTAACATTTTCATTACCTGGGCTCTCTTTACTATATTTGAATTTTTTTGATGCACAAAGCTATAGAGACTATTTCTGCTGTGCTTTGTACTTTTTAAACATCAATGGGCACCCCCTCTCATTCAGCCCCATAACTGGCTTAAAATCTTGTTCCTGTCCAAAAGACAGAGGCAAGACCATGCAGAGGAGATTCACTATTCAAAACAGAGAGATTCACAGAGTTTCTAACCACAGTGATCACTTGCCTAACCAACGCCAACCCAGTTTCACTGGTGGAAGCAGTATTAGGCTATTTACACATGCAATTTCTAGGCCCACAGTGATTACAATTACAAGTTAGACTAATGTTTAAAGTGTTGATAAAAATATTTAGAACATCACTGAAATAGTTTTATCTTTCTACTCTATCCTCAGCCAGGTAGAAACTTGGAGAATGTGCATACAGAAATGAGACAATATGCGCTGGGATATTTTAATGAACAAAGCTAAAGGGAAAAACTAGCCAAATCTGTTATGCAGTGTTGCTAGGAGGACTAACTGCAATCAGACATTAAGAAGTTTTACAGAGATGCAGATGTTTCACATTTAGAACCATCCCAGAAGTGCTAAGTCAGCTTTGAAGAATAAAAGTTTGAAGAGCAGATAAAAAAGGAAGATATTTACCCAGCTTTGCATGAAGCCTGGACACATAATAGCATGGAACGTGGAATATTAAATAGTGGGAAGTGTGGACTATGAAAAGGTATATAGGAGTGAAGGAAAAAAATGTATCTTTCTTTGTGACAAAACATTTCAGTTTCCTTGAAGCAGACTGCTTAAGAAAAATTACAGAATGCCAGCATAAGAGAGTAAATTTTCAGTTTTAACTGTGTTCAGGTGTAACTGAATATATCTAACTGTATTCCTGTCACAATAGGTGACATGTTGGATAATGGTAAAAAGCCAGATAATGGAGTAATGCTGTTACTCTGTCTCTCCAACAGCCTTTTAAGGTATCTCTAAATTGTGTTTTCCAAAGTCTTCACGCTCCAGAACCATTTCAATCCATGCTGGCCTTCAGTGGAGCAGCCAGACTGGTACACTTCCGCACCTGACTTAATAAACCCCCAGTCCTGCACAGCGTATTTGCAAGTTGGAAAGCCACCAGGGTGACTGACTCACAGTTGCAGTAAGCCACAATTACAGTCAGCAGGGTCACTAAAACTAAGTCAAGTTCACAAGTCACTAATCTAACTAAGAGGAAAGGGGGCTCTCATCTTCTCATCTGTGGCTTGGTGATTTGATTTTGGTGATATAGACAAAAAAAACAAGTATCATCAAAAGCTTTAAAAACCACAACTCATCATTAATACAAATAAATCAGGGAACACACCAAACCCCCCTGTCTTTCTATCACCTAGCTGGCCTAAAATAAAGGACCAACATGGACAGCTGGAAAGTACATTCCCATTGCCTTCTCCTGTAATCTGAAGGCTGACATGCACCTCAACTCAGCAATAAATTTTAGCTGCTACTTTCAAAACAGTGGATAGATTCTCCCAAATTTCTCTGGAATAAGACACCACTGTGATTAACATGTATTTTCTATTAGAAGTCTAATTTAGTTTACTTAGAAATGGAACAATTACAAGTGTAAGAGACTGACTAGACCGCAATTACAATCCACTAAAAGACTAAAAGACACAATTTAGTAAATTTTAACACAAAAGGGAGAGGTTGTCCTATATGCCAAGGCTAGTTTCACACAGTCTTGCACAGAAGTGCAGAAGGACTTAACCAAAGGAAATCAGATGAGAATTACCTCACCACGGGGAACTTCCACAGCTATCTCTAGAGCCCTCCTTGCATCACGGTGAGACACATACACTTCAGGAGCATTGTGGAGAGGAGGAAGAGGATCAAGGAGAAATGATTGCTATTACTAATTGTCCTGGCTACTGGCATGAGGCAGACATATGCCCTTCTTAGTTCTAACATTTTTCAGCACCACAAGGCTCAGGCTGATAGAGGGAACAGAAAGGCTGCCTATCCTAAAGCTACTAAGGGATAGGGCCCTAATTGTAAGTAGGAGAACCATGCACTTGGGAGACTGATATTTAGAAAAATATGGACATTAGCGGGTGCAAAAAACTCCAGACCAAACGCAAACCAGATGTTCGCTAGCCATAGAACGTACAACTATGTAAGAAAAAAATCATCTACTCATAACAAGCCAGGAAAGAGTAATGATAATGGCCACTAATTATAATAACAGGCCAAATCATCCTGCCGTAGCCATATGGTTCTAGAAACCACCAGCCTATTTTTAATATTTTAAATTCTTTTGAACCTTAAAGTTTCTAAGTGAGAGAACAAGAAAGTTTCATGTAAATTTTCTGGAAAAAAAAAATAAAAATTTTGAATTCTGATGAAAACACTGATCCCTAAAAACACATCTTGCAAGTAAAATTATAGAATACGCTCTGGTCTCTAAAGAGGCAAAACCAGACTTAAGTGTAGACAGACAAGTTTTAGGGCATCATAAATATTCACAGGAGTGCTATTTTTCCTTTACCTCCAGAGAACATCCACCCATATATGACAGCTGGCAAAAGCTATTAGAATTGATGGCAACAGTGATTGTTTCTAGCAAGCAACACATTAAGATGTAATTTCTATGGTTTGAACAACTTTCAAGAAAAGTATAAATCACTCACTGTAAATTAAGAAAAACAGACAACATATTTGGCCAAAAAGGTCATGCAGATGATAGCAGATTATCTTGAATTACATTGAAGATCAGTGATAATCTTACTTCCCTGGATTTATAAATGATTTAATACCCAAAACCTGTAGCAGTGCCAGAGTGGGTCAGCTAATAATATGCAAAATGGGTATGTTTCATCTATTTTGTGGATATTTAGGAATAATTCATTTACAGCAAAAAGTAGTACAAAAAAACCCAAACAAGATCCTGCAAAGATTATTTTAAATGGAAGAAATAGTGAAGCATCAAACAAAAGCTTGGATGATTAAAGTGTCTTTTAAGTAGTCTGATGAGCTTTTTTATTTTAAATTCCTCCTATTTAATTATAAATTTACTTCTTTGAAGTAAATGCAAAACAAGAGAAAAGTTTTTCATTCAGTTGCCATGTAACCCCACTGATGAAATTCCAAAGTCATTCATTATTACAAACATTTTCACTAACGGGTGTGCCTCTAAAATTAAGTTTCATTAGTATTTATTTTTGGTCTGTTTTGGGCAACCTGCTATTTACTTACCATTAGTAAATACAGCTGTGTTTGGCTGCTGATTTTTGTGGTTTTGAAAGCTATATACACACAAATACACAGCTTGTTAGTGGTAGGTACAGAACCCTACTGTTTTCTATTAAAGATTAATTTGTTACTGAAATCAGCATACATACAGAAAATCAGGGAATTAACTTCTTCATATACCACACTGTCCTTCAGTGTGAGATACTATTACATATACTTAAGCTACTCCTAAAAGATCCTTACCCATACCACTCCTAAGCAATCGTCTACAATACCTGACCTTCTGTACAGTAAAAGGTTTCCTTAATGTCTAACTTAGATAATTTTTACTGTACTGAAATCTATTTTTACCCACTCTCAAGGGACAACAAAAATTCTTCTCTGGAGTGATCTTTTACCATATTATTAAGACTTATCATACCTTCCTAATGATACATTCTTTTGGTTGAACAAACATACATCAGATTGTCTAAGTCTCTGATTGTTATTATTTTTCACTTCTGGACTTTCTCAACCTCCCAACATCTACAGTGTTCCATTCTTAAGAGATTAGGCATGTACTTACACATCTGCCTGTCTGTCTGGTTATGAATCTGACTATTTAGCTACACTTTTCACAAAGTATTATAAATAAAGCTTGGTTAATTATTAAGGTGTAGTCAAATTATCTTGTGTAGAAACAAATGCAAGGAAACCATAGGCTTCTAAGGGAACAGCAATGTAAAAAATAATTTCAAAATTCACAGTAAGTGGAATATTTCAAGATGGAACTCAAGAGAAATACTTTCAGTTTCTGGTGTTCACCTTAAATAAAAAAACTATATTGTTGCAATTTGTTCAAAACAAATAAAGGAACAAATCAAGTACACATCAGTAACTTTTCATCAAATCTATAAGTAACTTCCTTGCGAATCTATACAGAATTCCTTGGCCTGGTCAGAAAAGCTATGACTTGTATTCTGAGGTTAACTGAGCTCTTTCTTGCTCTGAAATTATACCTTTTGAATGAAGCTTTTCCTACTACTTTCTAAAAGTGTACTTTTTTGAAGTAGACAGACTGGTTACCTTTTTTCCTTCCTTTGTTTAATTAATTTTCAAATCTCAGATATCGCTAAAGATAAGGCTGGTTTTTTTCTAAACTCTACTGACATATTTACTGAACAAATAACTTACAGATTTTCCAGTAGAAAAAAAAAAAGAAGGGAAATTGTGTTTACCTTTTGGTGAACAAAAAATCTTCAAATGTGTGCGCTAGCTCTGGCCACATACTGTCAAATTTTCCAGAAGACACATGCTGCCTTGCAACAGGTAGTCCAATAGAGAGAACTTTGAGAAGAGAGGAAACAGCTAGCTTCCATGTGCTTTCAGAAGGACACGAATATTTCAGACTGAGAGGTATTCTTAGTGTCTGCAAAATTGAAGTTAGAACAAAATTTAGAGATGCTCAGACAAATCTAACACTGTGGCAGGTTTCTGCAGAAGATCTTGGCAGACACTGTCAAAGATGATAGTGCACATCCCTGTCTTCTCTGCTGTATACAAGATGCTCTTTTTTAAATATAATTATAAAGATGATTTACCATATACTGTCTGGATACAGCACAGGTCTGCTGCCAACTATGATGTCAGAAGTCAAAGTTGATTCATTACCAATTACACGATGAAATTACATACTAATTTTATTTTTTTGTATTGCCATCCACCATTTCTGCTAAGCCTGACAAATGGGCTTTCCTAGCATCTAGCAGATTGCAGACAGTTTGTTAGCATGAGTGTATTCTGAAGAGTTTAGTCGCATTCCTAGAAAGCTATCCCAAGTGCTTCCCCAATAAAAAAAAGAAGCTTCATTTAAATTGAAGCTCTTCCTAATATGTAAAAGTTGAACTGTATACATAACCACTGCGAAACACCTGGTCATTGCTGACTGTTTAACTGCATGAAGTTTAAAGGGAAAAAGAGTTAGCGAAGATAAGGGATGAAATGCAACTCAGATGTATAACGGATGAAAACACTTTTATCTTCCAGATAGAAAACCAGCCTCAATATCTATAAAAGAAAGTCATTAATGAGTTTAAAAACATTAGGCCTATGTATTATTTACACTATCTATATTCCTTTTAGCATTGTTAGTCAAATTAACTAGAACCTAATACCAAGTTATCTCAGAAAACAAGTTATTTAATTTACATTTCAAATACATAGTGACTAAATTTGGGTATTACATATGTGTCCCCAACTGGTTTTAGTGAAGTTGCTGATTTGAGGAAAGCAAATTGAGGAAAGCAAACTAATTAATTCTCTATTGCCAAAAATAACAAGAGCTAGGATCTAACCATGGAGATAAGCAGAATATTTTCTTCTGCTGCTGTTTTTCGTAGGGGTCAAATCTAATACCAGTATAAACATGGGGTTTAGAGACATGAAAAATAATTTAAAAACCATTTTAATCTACTGCAATAGATCACATTATAATCAACTGTGAGCGTTAAAAGAAAAGCAGTGTTTATATACCAGTTTCACCTATCCCATAAAAACAGAAGTGGAAAACATCTGCATTAACTTTAAAATACAAATATTTAATTCATAACAGATGCCAAATAATACCACAAAACTATTTAAAACACATTCAGGTTTCTGAATTTCTACAGAGGAACAACTTGATGTCAGCTAAGTCATTACAAAGAAACCTAGGTCACTTTTTTTTTTCTCCAGACACTTACTACTACTTCTATTATTTACTAAAGTTTCTGTTAAAATGGAAACGAGGTCAAAAAAAAGCTATGAGTTTGCCAATTTCACCTTAAAGGCACATCTGTGCACCCATGACATTTCATAGGTACATCAATGACACATGAAATCATGAAAAGCAAATCAAAGTAAAAACTAGAGCACACATCCCCAAAGTATATATGCCAGTCTACAGAAATTGGTCTTCAATGCCATATTTACTAACAGGCCTGCTTATCAGATTCAGGTGTGTAATGTTTTCAAAGACTAATACTTCGTGGCCTAACACATTGGTTAATTTTTACCTTAACACTGAAATAATGATGCTGACATTATCCAGCTAAAGAACAATTCATATAGTCTAATCAATAGCCTTGCAGCTTCAAAAGAAAGTACTACCTGCTGCTCATCTTCGTAAAATATCAATTTGTTTACTAAAGCTTTAAAGCTTCCAGAAAGTGTTTATCAACACTAGCTCAAAATAAGACATTCTTTTCAATATAAGATCATTAAACTCAGAGCATATGCAGGACAAATTTTTACCTTAATAATATTCTGAAGAACTTTCTCTGTCACCACCGCTTTATGGCAAGCTGTCTTTTGGTATAAGTCTACAACAACTTCCAATGATCTCTCAGCAAATGGTACATAATTCAATGCTACCCACTCCGCCTAGGAAAAGAAATTAGTAAATTACTGAACTATATGTGAAAAAAATAACAGAAGACGTATGTTTTGCACTGAAGTCTCAGTATAATACATGCAAGGCTTGCTAAGAATATGGTCCAAGCAATAAAACAGCAAATACAAGGCAGTCTGACTATGAAAACGTACTTGACATTGAAGTAAAGTACACTTAAGTAGGAGACATGTTGCGGTCTAGGCAAGACAACTACATTAAGACAATCTTTAAGGAAATTTAACTCACCGGTGCAAATAGTTGTATCTAGTGTGATTCCATTGTGTTGCAGGACAAACAGAATAAGAAAAATTAATACATACATAATAGTTACCTCTTTGATTACACTGAATCAGACGCTCATGCTTAGTGAACAGCAGAGTACACAGATAAAAAGAATTATGGAACATGTCCCATTTTTTTGCAGCACGTGCAATTAAAAAACTCGCAGCTTGAGGGAATTTTCTCCATTCAAAATTATCATGTCTTTCTATTAAATTTGGTATCACATGTAGGACAAGTTATTTTAGATTAATTCACTGGACAAATTCAGACACATTCACTACAACTGGTGTCCAGTCAAGACCTTTCCTACACAAAGGAATACAAAGTATAAAAGCAAAGCAGAATTCAAAGGGAGCCAATGAAGATAACAAAAGCATGTAAAAAAATACTAATAACTTGTTACACAACATGCACAGCAAAGGTTTACAGATGGAATAAATGCATCTTACTAAACAACCTATAGCTGAAGCTGAATTGGGTTGACCAGCCAAATGAAGCAAGTGAGATTCCTAACTAATTACCTGATTATATTTTGCATTTGCAATGTGCTTTGTTTCCAGTTGTCCATACTGTGGAGGCTTGCAGGAAAATTCTACAAAGGCCAACAGCTGGTCGAAGATTGCAGGATACATTATCTGCATACTTTCTGAGCCCACACATATAGCCTATAAGAGAAGAAAATACAAAAGCTTAGATATGTTGAGCCTTCCCATTCAAAAATTTGCATCAGTAAAACGAGCTCCTAAAGAAAAATTCACACATAAGACTATGCAAGAAGCATGCTGTATGAAACACAGTGCATAGTTCTAACAGTTTAAGGAAAGTAAGCTTTATTATTTTATTAAAGCCAGTTAAGTGGCAAGATACCTAGGCATATATAGTTTAATAAATACATAGATCCCATTCCATCCAATAAAAGCTGTCTTTTCTTCACAAATTCTGCTTTGACATGACAGCAAAATATGCCTTGTATAAGTCTTGTCTGTTGATCTCAGCCACATCGTGAAGTTCTACTTCAAGGAACACTTAAATCTCAGAAGTAATTCATACAAGGTTTTTGTAAGTAGTTAAAATTGTGTCTTGCAGAAAGGAACATAAATAAAATGAGAATGATATGATTTTGGTATAGCTGAAACTCATAATCTTGCTTTAAAATGGAAAACATTTCAGGAAGGGTGTGCTTTTAAGATGTCAATGAAATATCATGTTGTCATAGGCCAATGATTTCCCATTGCAATATAAATCCCAAGGCAATCTTAGGGCATTTATTTTCAAAGCCAGACAAAATGATTCTGTGAAGTTACTCCAATTATTTTCTGTCATTTTAAATGTCTTGCTTTTCCTCCCAAAGTCTCTCCTCTCAAAGCCTCAAGAAACAGTCTATTTATTGCTCCACAAAAAGACCTTGTGCTTGGTGCTGTCATTTTTCTCTGGGGAGAAATCAACCCCTCTTTTCATGAAACATAGATCATCCATGACAAATTGTGGCTCAACTCACTCAAGGTACAACAGCTCCGATGGCTGTTTTGAGTGCAACCTCCATACTGAGGATGTGTTATGAGCTGTTGCAGTCAATTGGCTTGAAAATATCCCAAGTCCCCAGCCATGAGAGGAAGCAAACCAACAGGGGCTACAGGCACTGTCATTGCTAGATTACCCTCAGACCTAGCTGCACCCTTGGCCAATCTACAACCTGCAGCAGAGCACTCCATAAATCATCAATGGCCTTTCCCTCTTCCTCAGCTTCCTGCAATTCAGAGCACATGTCTAGTGCTCAAAAGGCTTTATCAACATTATGAATATAGTGCAGCACTTATTCTAAAAAGCCACATCCCTTTTCTGGTGCTCAAGTTCAAGACTGTATTGAACTCTGGAAAAGATGCTTTGATGCTAGAAACTCACCTGTGTGGCAGAAGGTGCTTAATTGCTGATCTGAAGGTATTGAACACTGTAAAAAACTTCAGCTGACAAACTCCTGCACTAATCACTGCACTAAAGCTTAACAGGTTAATGCAAGATTACATACCTATTAGAAAAGGTATAAAAATTATTTTATATACCAAGAGATGGCTTAGAAAGAGAAAGGGAGCATCCACAAACTCCTGGATAACTTTTGTATAGATGCAGGTTACTTGCACAGGTCCAACTTACACTACCCACAGAAGACTATCTTAACAAACCCCAGGGCTCAGTACTGGGACCAGTTCTGCTTAGTATTTTTATGAATGATCTGGTTGAGGGGATCAAGTGCACGCTCAGTAAGTTTGCAGGTAACACCAAGTTGGGCAGAGTGTTGATCTGCTAGGAAGGCTCTGCACAGGGATGTGGACAGGCTGGATCAATGGGTAATGGACAATTGCATAACGTTCAACAAGGCTCAGTGTTGGGTCCTGCATTTGGGCTACGACAACCCCATGCACCGCTACAGGCTTGGGAAACAGTGGCTGGAAAGCTGCCTGGTGGAAAAGGACCTCAGGGTATTGCCAAGTTATGAGCCAGCAGTGTGCTCAGGTGGCCAAGAAGGCCAATGGCATCCTGGCTTGAATCATGTGGGCAGCAGAACTAGGGAAGACACTGAGGTGCTGGAGCAGTCCAGAGAAGGGCAACAAAGCTGGTGAAGGGTCTAAAGCACAGTCTTATGAGTTGCAGCTGAGGGAACTGGGGTTGTTCAGCCTGGAGAAAAGGAGATGCAGGGGGAACCTTATCACTCTCTACAACTACCTGAAAGGAGGTTGTAGTGAAGCGGGTGTTGGTCTCTTTTCCCAAGTAAAAAGCAATAGGACAAGAGGAAATGGCCTCAAGTTGTACCTGGGGAAGTTTAGGCTGGGTATTAGGAAATACTATTCCACTGAAAGGAACAGGCTGCTCAGGGAAGTGGCTGAGTCATCATCACCTTCCCTGGAAGTATTTAATTGACATGTAGATGTGGCATTGAGGGTTTTGCAGTGGACTTGGCAGTGTTAGCTTAATGGTTGGAGTCCACGATCTTAAAAGGTGTTTTTGAACTTAAACAAGTCTATGATCTATAATAGCCAAAGTTCAAAATATATTTGCCATTAATTCCAAGATTTTTATTATTATTATTCATTTCAGAATCAGTGGCAAAAAAATTCAGATGCTACTTATTCTGTACTGGTGAACAAAACCAGTAACTATTTCCTATTTGAAGTCTGTGCATGAGTAGCTTCTTATTCTTAATACTTTATGAAACTCTTGTAAACGTTTTAATTTGCAAATAGAAGCATTTTCTAGTCAGTCTGTTGGAGTATTTTCAACTCTAAAATTCTCCATATATTATAAAATGGAGAATTAAGTACCTTAGTTTTGAAAATTCATCTAACTGCTTTTCAATGAGGTTTATGCTTCTGACATCAGATAACTTATCTAAGCTGCACAAAAACTCAAAAATAGCCTAGCAGAGTGTGTGACAAAGGATGTTTTCAGTACCTTTAAGAGCCGGTTATTAAAGCTGAGTACTATTTACTGCATTAAGTGCACTTATTTACATACTTAAGTAGAGAGATGTATAAATCAAAAAGTAATGGTCAGGCAACAACAAACCACAAGCAAACCCTAAAATAAAATCCTCTGCAGATTGCTGTTTGTTGTAAAAATTGACACAGGACTTTAGTTTCAGAATTTGTGCTTTAAAGCATTCTGGTACTACCCTTTAAATTTTTTAATTGTTCAGATTAATCTAACAACTCCCAGTGCAGCTACTGTCATGGGCTATGGCTCTTATACTGCGACGTACTGTAAAAACTGAGGTACCTTCCTACCTCAGTCTGTTTTTGCAAAGTCCTGTAACTGCCACACTAACCATTTAGATTGCAAGAGGGAAGGGGAGGTACCCATTTCTCATGGTGAGTTTTTTTGTTACTGTTTAACAGAACTTCAGCTAAAATAATTTAACATGGATAAGATCAGCAAAGAAATAGAAAATTCTGAGATTAATAGATGGAGTGATTACATGGGGGAAAAAAAATGACCTGAGCAGGGCTGAGCTGTTGGAAAGTGGAGGCCACAAGAAGATCATGGCTGACTGGAAAAGGATGAAAATGTGGCAGATACAACATTAAAACTTCATGTTATTTGTATCCCCACACACAAAACTGAGATTTAATACCAAATTTCTAATCTTATGCCTCTGTTCTCAAAATACATTCATGAATATTTGTTAATCCCATAAACTAAACGAATGACTGCAAGATAATTATTCTGACTTGCTTTGTGGGGTTTAAGTGAGTATGAGATAAATCAACCCACACTAAGCAAAAAGAAAACAACATACAGAATTGCTGCTTGTCTAGTAGGCACCATGTGGTCTGTGAGCTAAATGGCGCAGGATCCTACTGATGGTGAAAGGTATGACCACAGAGTTAAGCAATGTGGTCATAATATGAAAGCCCATAGTGAATGAAGTCAGTTCATGTGGATAGTTCTAATTCTGACAGTTCCCCAAGTAGGTCTTTTGGGGGGTTTCAGGGTTTGTATTTTTTTAAAGCAGTGCTTAATATAAATGCATTATCTCATTCATTATCAACTTTGGTTCTTTTGAATAAGCAAGTTTTCTGAATGAACAGTGTATTCTGCAAGGAGATATTTTACAACTCCAGAAAGAAAGAAGCACTACATTTTTCTAACTATCCAAAAAGATAGCACCATAATTTGGTGCTTACAGATTCACTTGCATGAAGGGTATACTTTGAGGATGAGTTCTGTAGTAAGAATTTTTTAAACAGATATGCAGCATTTTCTTTAGCTCATTAACTACAGGCAAGAAGGTAGGTGCTCTGCCAGAGACCCTTCTATACTTTATGTTTTGCATGAACTCAAAGTTCTCATGATCACTATTCTTCTAGACTTTGTTATGGTAGTACCTGGGCAACGTAAGGAATACCGTTTGTGGGCCTGTTCCCCCAACTCCATGTACAGACCTTTGTAACAGTACAACACTTTAATATTAGATAGATAAGTAAATGACTACAAACACAGCACAACACTTCAGGTATTTCTGTAATCAAGCAAAAGTGCCTTTCATGAAGATTATACCATTCCTTTCAATGCAGAGCACTTGGGTTGCACAAGAATGGAGATCAGATTGTTCTATTCCTATACACTGTGCAATTACAAATAATTAAAAAAATCATGTTTAAGTCACCAAACTATAGTTCTGAGAAGAAGAACTGAGACACAGGGTGGTTTACCTTTCACCACGCATTTGAAGTCACGTTATTACCTTTTGTAAAACATCTAAAGCTGTAAGCACTGCTTCCTGTAAACTTGTCAAAACTGCTTCAGTGTAAGATGGAAGAATGAAAGGGGAAGCATCGGAACTGATTGGAACTGAAACAGCACCATGCAAAATGACACCCAGCTTTTGAAGATCGTCCATGCTGAAGCCAGTTTTGATGTGCTGGTAAAGAGCCGGGAATATTTGAATTAAAGCTGTAAGAAAAGGCTGGCTGGGAATGAAAGTCAATTTATCACAAGTAACTGGAGGCCTTGTACTTTCTGAACCAATCCTATACCAGCTGTTCCAGGCTGCCCACCAAAGATTCAAATCTTCAATCTCATCTGTTATTACAGGTGGTTCAGATCCACTGTATCTTCCTATTCTTTCTCCTATGGAGTCAGTTCTCATGAATGATCTGCCAAGACTAGTGGCAGTTGTTGTCCCTACCACCACAGGTACAGAAACATTGATAGCAGGTGGTGTATCAGGTTTCTCTGAGTCTCGGACAGGAGAAACAATTTGTAAGATCTCCTGGAAGCTTTTCAGAGCAGCCAAGGAAACTTCATTGTTTTTGCTGAGTGCTGCTGATTGGATGTGATCAAGAAGAACATCCCAGGCTTGGGAAAAGTCTCCTATTTAAAAAAAGAGAGGGGAAAAAAAATATCAACTTGGAACGGACTTCTTCATCCTCTTCCCACCCACTCTGACTCTAAAAGGCTGTTCATGTACTTGCTGCTCTAATACATAGAAATTTCATGAGGTTAGATAATGGCATGAATGACTTTCAGAATGTATCAGTTCAACCATAACCAGAAAGAATTAATGTAACAGAGAAACACACAAATATGAAGGATGAAACAATATGTCTACATTTATATTGAATTCACTAGCAAAAAATCACGTACCCCATCCCATATCACAAACATGTATTTTCTTAATTCAGTACAGTAAAACAGATTAGCTGTTATACATACCAGATGCCTGTTGATTTAAGCACGTACAAGGAATTAAGAGTTACATGTATAATCATGCAATTAATTTATAAAGAATTGATTTTAAAACACCCTGATAACTGTACTGTGGACAAAGATTTCCTTTTTTTTTTTTTCAAGTCTGAGTTTTTCATTGATTTTAGCTTTAGCTTCCAATTTTCTGTGTTACTAATTACAGGTTCTGAATAATTAAAATACTCCTGTAATGGTTTCTTTTTTATTCAGTTTTAATTCAGATTGAATACAGTTTAAAATCAACTACATTTCTGCAGATGACCAATACTCCTGATAGCTACTAATATGTTGATAACTTGTACCACAAATAACCAAAATAAAACAAAACACAACTTATTCCTAGTTTTATGTATATATATATTAACTGCATACTATGGGATGGTGAAGTTACATTAATGTAATGCAAATTATACATTCCCTGTTTCTTTATTGCTTTCTCCTTATAGAAATTAAACATTCGGTCATTTACCAAGCTACTGTAAAATCCTACTACATACAATTGTACAACATAAATGTTCAATACTTCACTGACTTTACCAGCGAGCTCTCTTTATGTTGTAAGAGCACTGGTTAAACTTGACACACTGATGCCATGGAAGAGTTCCAGGCAAGTGTTGTATAACCTTAGAAAGACAAAAGGAAAGATATTCTCACAACCAAAAGAACAGAAAAATTGTTACTCTTAACAGGCTATTATAAATTAAAGCTATTTGGCACCCAGAATTGTGACTACTGAGATTTAATCTCAAGTACTGTGATATGGAAGATTAAATTGGTACTTACAATTTTTTGGCTCTAAGGAGCATGAATTAAAAACTCTGTAATTTTCATGACATTTGAGGTGAGACAAAACAGAACACACTTTAAAGCTAAGATTACAATTCTCACCCAGTACTTTAACTGAAAAAAAAAAATATACAAGAGCAGAAAGTTTATTAATGTATCTCTCACAAACTTTAAACTACAAATTTTACCTAAAGGCTGCAGTAAGTATCTCCTGGTGTTAAAAATTCTTGCAACTCCAGCCAGTGTTAATACCCATGTCTCAGCCCACTGCTTCTCAGCTGTGTCCCTTGAGTGATGAATGAGAATGTTGCCTCCTCCTGATTCAATCTTCTCTTTGTCAGCTGTGGTAGAAGATTCTCGAACCCTATCCAATAGGTGAAATAAGACCTGTAATAGTCAGGAAAAGAGGGAAAAGGCAACTTTTCAAATAACATAGTTGTATTCATGGTAAAACAAGAAAGAAAACCAGAAATTTTTCCATTATCTTTTTGTCACTGGATCACCTTGAGTATTCCCTTATTCTAAACAGTCTCTGCAACAGCTAAGAGTAAGAATCAGCCAACTGATGTTCACTTGAGAATGGTTAGAAACAGCATGATCAAAACCACTGAGAACACTGTTAGCACTAACAGAAAGCTAAAACCAGTGGCTCTCGGATACCTCTTAGATACAATAGGCAGACTCAACTACAGCCTGATTTTTACATAAGGCACAACCAACATGACTGTGATCCAGAACAGGGCATTTCACAGGTTCTCCCAAAGAAGAGAGCCAAAAGCTCAGTTTAATATCAGATCAGCCCAATCACATGACCCTCAAGCATCTCCATATTTTTGCACAAAAAATGAGTCATTTCTCCTTGTAGGAAGCAAACAGACTTTTATCCAACCCCTGAGTAAGAAAGTAACGATCAAAATACAAAATATATGTTTCATAAGAGGTTTTAAGGGCCAGAGAAAGTGTAAAAAACCACCCCCACTCACCAAGAAATCACATTTCTGCCGCCATATGTTGTTGTCTTTAAAAATCTCAATAAACTAGCTAATTGATATTAAAATAGCATGTCAGTG
Source organism: Coracopsis vasa (assembly GCA_026283785.1). Taxonomy (NCBI): domain Eukaryota; kingdom Metazoa; phylum Chordata; class Aves; order Psittaciformes; family Psittacidae; genus Coracopsis; species Coracopsis vasa. Next base: position 17,988 of record JANHGB010039181.1, read on the forward strand.
GCTATTAAAATGTGAACGCAATTTAGAAAATCTTCAGTGGAATCTTGCACATCATACCTTCCATATTACTGTGTGCCATGTTGAATGTTGCAATAAAGTTCCATGAGCACCAATAGTAGAAAACAATGTCTGCCCAGCGCTCTTCCTAACTGCAGGTCGGGGATCCACACAGAGCTCCCCAAGTTTGGCATACAGGCATAACCAAAGACAGTCAAATGGTGATGCAGGATGAAAAGGTCTATTCAGCATCACTCCCTTTTCTTCTGCCTGTTTCTGCAACACTGCTTCTTCTTTGTTTAGTTCTGTCTCAATTATTTCACCTCTTTGGAAAAAATAGTCTGAAATATTCCACTACAAAATAAATAAGACATATGCTGTTGTACAATAAAAACATTATAATGCTCTTAGTAATCATGCAGTAAATTGTTTCTCGTTTTTATATTTAAGAGTATTTTGTGAAGTACATCAAGATACTTATTTCCCTACACTGATGGAAGAAGATCAGCACATAAATACCAAAAGGTGTAGAAAGTATTTTTCTTAGTCTCAGCTTTAAGGTTCCATTTATACCTGAAGTGCTAGAAAGGGAGAGAGTGTATTAAAAATAAGATACTGATGAACATGGTTACAATACAACACTATTTCTTTAACTAACCCTGGAGTCATGCAGATTAAAGATAAATTGTGCTCATTCAATTTACATACAATTCCAAATGACAGCATGGGAGCTCACTAACTCGAAAAATAGGTTTTGGCTTTAATTTGTAGCATTGACTACAGGTTAATTTTAATTTAAAAAAAAAAAAAAAAAGAAAGACAAAAAACAAAACAAAAAGACAGCCAGAAGCAGCATCACTGTATTTAATATAAAACTCACCAACAAACCAATTGACGTTAAGCTAATATTTAACTCTTGATTGTGAAGTCCAAAGCTTCCTGCAACTTCAACAACTATCTGTAGACAAGTACACGGCATTGTTGGAAGAAAGTCTGTCACAACCAACTGAAGACACTGGAATGCAGTCCGTATTAGGGACTCTCTTAAAAAAAACAAAACAAAAATAAAACACACACACTCATTTCCAGTTTCTTCAAGAGCACAGCCGTGTTTTGAACACAGCACCTCAGGAGATAGCATTATTTAGAAAAAGAAAAAAATACATTTAGCATTTTTGAGATTAATTTGCAACATTTTAAGTGCTTTACCTAGCGGATTTTTAAAGGTATTAAGCTGAAGCTTCAAATTCGGATGAAGCGTTTTAGTCCATGTTAACTAGCCAATGAAGTTCAGATTCTCCACTGGTTCTCACTAGTTTTATGTAGCAAAGTCGACTTCTCTGTTCTAGAGTTCTAGGACTTCTTAGTTTAAATGTGTCAGCTAAAAAAGCCACAACAGACAAAACAAAGCTTAAGTTTAAGCATGATAATCTTCCAAAGAGTAAGCTTTTCTGGACAGTTTCTTGTACCAGCAATTACAAATCACTTAAAGAATGCCAAACAGGTAGGCAAAATATATATTATGTTGGACAAAATCTTTTCAAAATATCTTGCCTTCTGAATGCAAACATTAAATAAAAATGTAGTACAGAAAGCAAGACCATCATTATGTTAGCATGCATCTTTCGTAATAAATAAAAATACATTCTTATTTAATGTTTGCATTCAGAATTTAATTCTGAAGGCAAAATATTTATGAAATATCTATTTAATGGCAGTTATTTTGAAAAGATTTTGTCTAAGATAAGATATTATGTAGTATAGAAAAGGTTTGTGACAAGGAGGTCTCAAAAGCAGCAAGGTCATATTTAACTAAAACCTTGGAATCCTGGAATCCAGGATGTTCACTGACCACAGGGAAGACTTTTGTGAAGAACGTGTCATGGTCAGTAAGTTTATATGTCATGTATGATAACACTGCCTGCATCTTGTGCTCGCAGCTATAAGTGAGGTAAGAAATTCAGCTCTTTCCCAAGGAAAATGAGGCTTGCTTAATTTTTTTCCTACTGTAGTTGATATGATATTGGCAGACAATGCTAGGTAGTTAAGTAGATTATTCTATATGCGTTGCTGGAGGAGACTAAGATATAACACAAGATCTTAGTAACATATTGAGTTATCTGCCAGCGAGGTATGGGTTTGAGATGAAAAGGGATCTGAAAACCATCTTGAGAAGGAATCTCTGTTGGTTCTCATCCATCAACAAAAAAAGTGAAAATCAAAAGGCATGTAGGAACCACAGAACACATTGCACCAAGTATGGAAACAGCAGGTACCAAAGGAAGCATGGTTACCAAAAAGAGGATGCTCACAACTATATATGTAAACATCCTCAGGGATTTTGGGGAGTGCTACTGCCAGAGCAAGCAATACTGATACAATGGCAAAATCCTTCAAGCATTTGAAGGGGCTCTAGGAGGTCTTCATATGGCGAGAAGACAGAAACTAAGGTGGGGTGGAAGGAGAGAGATGCCAACATGAATTCTTCTGATACTAGGTTTTTTTGATGACCTATCCTGGTGCCAGTCCTGACTAGCACCAAAGAAGGAATAATATGGTCTACGTGTGCGGGAACAGTTCTTGGTGCTTACAGTTCCAGGATCTGATGTTCATTTTACTGCTCATTTCAAAAAACTCCCTGCAACTTCACCTCTCACTTCCCATTGTAACATTCCCCCTCTGTTGGCAAGAGTTAGCTGCGCTAGTCAGTCAAGGGTTTTGCTCACAGCAAGTGAGTAAACTTCCACCCTTGTTCCACCAGCATCCATTTAGGGAGGAAGGCTTCAACAAAAACAGAGTGTTCAGAAGATGCCACACACTAGAGACTACCCGAAGATTTTGGAAGAAAAAGAAACAACAGAAAAACTGTGAGCAACAGCCAAGCCATACAGAATTATCTGCAAGCACCAGACACATGTCCAGCAGATGGTTACGATCAAACGAATTGGCACCAGGAGTACTCCTCAGTGTATACTGCATGGTGATCACAGGAGACACTAGAGTGGAACAATACCCTGTTCTTCTGAAAGATTAATTCAGTAAAATAGAAGTGTGCTACAGGAAAAATGAAAAATTTTACTTTTGTTGAGTAAAATGTTCACAAGCTAAAAATAACAATGAAAATGATGGCTATTATTGAGGTGACTATTAAAGTGAGAAAAAAAAGTGGAATTATTCTACTGCTCTTATCTTACTCGATTTTAAAATTTCATTTCCATCACTTACCCTTGATCACTTCGGATTGCCCCCATGACTCCAAGCACCAATGGCCAGCCAGGTCCTAAGCTGTCCCCCTGACTTTGCAAAATCTGTAGCACACACTCCAACTGCTTGATCCTGATATCGGGATGACTAATGTTTGACAGTTCCTTTAGTGGATTCAATAAAAGCAACTGCAGTCTCTAAAAGTAAACAATAAATCATAGTAAGGATGCTAAAATTTAACTGATCCTTGCAACTTTACACTCACCCAGCAGGGCTAGACTCAGCTTCCTATTACAGAGACCTTGAAAAAACTACCCATTGAACCTCAACAAAAGAGAGAGTAAAAATATCAGAATGTTTTATTAATAACGGGTTCAATAGCAGTGATTTAGAAGGTCAGACAATTTATTTTTAACCTGTCACCATATCACATATACGGTTCTAAACATTCTGGAATTGTTTTACACTCAAGAGGGTGATCTGTAATTTGTTCTAACAAATGGACATAATATGCAAGCCTCACCACTTTTGTTACACATTTGAAACAAGTAAGGAAGGTAGTTCATTAGAATGCATGAGGTAATTTTCTATAGTTACACTGGAATGTTACAGCTGTAGGCTTTTATAAACTCAATAGTAAAGTTGCTTTATGAATGCCCCTAACTCATTGAACTGTAGAAAATTTCCTCTAGGGAAGATTTTGATTCCATGTTCATTTTAAGTTTCAGAAAAGGAGGAAAGCAGCTGCTCTTAAACTTACTTTACCTGATTTTGAGATAATGGAGGATCATGGCTGAATGTCAGTCCTGCTTTAATGAGAGAAGTTAAAGCTTCTGCTCCCCATTCTCTCATTCTGGAGTTTGGATGCTGACACACCTGAAAACACATCAATGTTTTGTTTAAAGTCATTTTTGTTTAACCAAGATTTGAATATATGTAACATACTAAAAAGGATATTTTTAATTATATTAGAATTTACATACACTATTATAATATTTTTACAACAATACAACAAATCTCTAGATGATAAAATTATTTTTAATAAAAAAAATAGTATCTTTTGGACAAACATACCTTCTGAATAAGGAAGCAATAGGAAGCAGTGGAAGACACAGAAGGAAAAATAATGAAAACCACAGCAGTTCAAGCCAATACATTTTCCAAAACGAATACACTAACTGCTAACTCAGAGAGTGATTGGTTAAAAATCACCAAACAACTCTTCAATGAATGCCTGAAACTCTCAGGTTTAACTTTGACTTAAGCTACTATAAAATTCAAAGCTTCATCTTTCACACATTGCTTCACATAATCAAGAGAGGGAGCATGATAGTAGCCAACACAGAAAGCATCTGCTCTTCTATATTCTCAAATACAAAAAGTAACTACACAGTGAATATAAAATAAGCCTTACACTCCATTATTTCAAAACAGTAGCAAACACTATTTCAAGTTGAAGTTTCAAATGTGTGTCTTCTCTTTGTGAACCTATCTAAACCCAACAGTTTTGCTAATTGTTTTTCTTAGAGCAGAAAAATTAAAAACATTTTGCAAATCCAGTTCATAAGATACCTACTATGAACTGTACTCCCATTAACTGATACTCTACCCTGAAACAAATCAGGTAAGTCCACTGTTTCATTGACCTCTGCACAATTATTTCTACTCATCCTTCCAGCCCTAGCTCAGGTGGTATGAGAATCCAGAATCAAAGTCTAAGGAAGAATCGTTAGGAAGGCTGGCAGTTTTGTGTTTTGGACATTCCCTTATAAATCACTAGCCAAACTGAAAAAGAGGACAATGCAGAAGAGCCAGCTTAATGTTAAAAAATGCAGTCAAGAAATAGCTACTCTTCTGAATTACTTATATTTTTGTTACCTTATATAAAAAAAAAAAGAGAGAGAATTCGAACTACTTCATGATGCTCTGAATTTGACCAGATAATCAGTTCCTGAGACAGGGAACAAATTCTTCCCTCAGGTTGGGTTTAACTGATTTTGGCACTGGTGTCCCTCTTCCTTATTGTACCTCAAAGATGATCTGCATAAATCAGGTTACAGATGGCTTCTTCTCAATACTGTTTGAAATAATGCACTGGTTCCAAGGAAGTCTAATACTTTCTGGAAAATGAGGAAGAAAAACTTTCTCCTTTACCCAGTTTAAATCAAACCCTGTTCTTGTATTTCTCTCTTCTACATATCTGTATAGAGAATTAAAACTTTATAATTATATTCCATTACCTGTTTTTAATTTCAAATTCAAAATTTAAGATTTTTTCCTTGATAGAGCATATTTTTCCATGTTGAAGTTAAAATACTGAAGAAATATAAGTAGGCTTATGACACCTATTTTTATATTTGTACAGTATTTTCTTAAAGATACCATTCAAAATGTTAGCTTAAACATTTTAAAAACAAGCAAACCCTTTGTTACTAAATCTAGTGACTTCAGTCTATCTGGTAAGGATTCAAAAACATATTAAAATCTTCCTAGACATCTGTACTATGTGATTCCAAAGTGAAACCTGTTTGTGTTACCTTCGTTAAAACATATATACGACATATAATAAATTGATCATTTTAAACACTGCTGTGCTTAAAACATAAGGACTGATGGCACCTAAAAGTCAGTAAGATATATTAAAATATTGGAATTTAAGTATATAAATTCACTTTTAAAATAAAATTGTGAAGCATTCAAGTTGCAAAAACAAAGTGCATGTAAAAGCAATCTAAATTGTTTTAAAAAACCTACACTTTACAAATGTATTTCCACAAGATCTTTATTAATACAAACTAACTTCTAGTACAACATATAAAAGCAATTATTTACCTCCAGAAGATGACCGGTCAGAGGTCTCCAAAGAATCTCAATCCTGTGCATGTTAACTAGTCCTGTCTCCAGTAATTTAGCAACAGCAAAAAGTGATGGTTCCTTAATAAAATGGAATTTGAACACATGACTTTGAGGTGACTCAGATAATGTCAGAGCCTGTTGCTACATTATAATTTACAAATTAAGGTGCAACTCATCTCACTGAAGTACTGTGTTTTGTAGGCTGTGTATGCTTTCACAACTGCTTGGGTAGCATGGCTGGGAAATTTCCACAGCATCTGCAGTACTTCATGAAAAGCCACAAGGGGGTAGCAACAGCATATCATGAAAAATACTTCTTTCATAGTTTTTCATATAGTTTTCTCCAAGTTTGACAATAACCAGAGTGCTGATGTTCCTTTCAAAACTGAAATTTTTACACAGTCCTCCCTCCAAACAGTGTTACAACATACGTTACTAGCCAAATAGTCTTTTTCCCATGACACTTTTAAAGTTAAGTTTATATATGAACAAACAATAAAGGATATTTAAGAATCCCCTTATGCTTTATATTCCATCAGCTTCATAAATGCCCTGCAGGAATATGATAATTTTCCCATTCATCAAGTACATATGCAAATATTTGTGATAAGCTTTAATTTTTAGTTATATTTTTTTATATCAAGATATAGTCAAAATTACTGTTGTGCTGGAATTACTCTCTGTTTTATTTCTTATTTTATTTTTATTTTCAATTTTATTTTATTCTTATTTTCAATTTATTTTAAACACAAACTCTGCTTATTTTAATTCACTCGCTGTTGCTGTAATTGGCAAATATTTAACACATGTTTTCTGTCACCATTATCTCTAGTGTAATAGATCAAAGAAAAACTTTCAGAAACTCTCCTCTGGAATTACATTGTGACTAAAACATATACTCAATCTTTTTCAATCACAGGGTCTTTAACCTTTCTGGCTAAAGGTTGTTTACTGAGGCTGACAGGAATACTACCATTTTCCCAAGTAAATGTGAATTATCAGGGGGCTTTCAATATCTAAATTGTCAGGCTTCTTCTGAAGTGTATTTTAAGAGAAAACTGAAATGAAACTGAGCACCTCATAGAACATACTGTGCTATTCAGAATCCCTAACCTCTGAAATTACAAGGGCTTTTAAAAGTTTAACCCATCCACAATCTGATTAATAAAAATACACGACATTCCTTAGTTAATAAAAAACAGCAGGAATGCGATGAGAATGTTCAAGAGAATTTAGTAACTGTATGAACAAGACAGACATTCTCTGGTTCATAATTTCTTTTTTACTCTAGAGTATCAAACGTATTACTGTCTTAATATTAGAAACAGTTAGCTTAAAGGACTCCAGAAGTGTTCAAAAACCATGTAGATGAGGCCCTTAGTGACATGGTTTAGCAGTGGACTTGGCAGCTCTGGGATAAAGGTTGGACTTGATGATCTTAAAGGTCTTTTTCAACTTAGCTGATTCTATGATTCTATGATAAATGTACCTCTTCTGCCTGTTTCACAAACACATCTAAAAAGAAACTGAAAAATTATACCTTATTGTTTCCATAGGCCATATCCATGGCTTCCAGAGACAAGGAGCAAAGGGCATTTATTAAGTGATGTAAAGACACGTCATCGAGGTACCTGAAAAATAACAGCTATCAAAACACTGCCAAGCTTGATACACACACATTATTTTAATTATCAGGTAAGGTTTCTTACTGTGAGCTTTCAAAAAGCCTTGAAAGTATGTTGGATATAACTGGCAGATCAGTCATAACTGCTGTAGTCAGAACCTTGAAAAAGAGACAGAAATGTCTTACAGACTGCAACAGAAAATACTATATAATCGTTAACTGTAAAATGAACAATCATGATCATGCTTACTGTGCTGGGCCCTTCTACAGCTCTTCCAGGTTTTAACGCACCCCCAACACCAGGCTTCAGCCCCAGAATCCACACAAGGTGCTGAAATACAAAACGATCATTTTCAGAAAAATAGCCTTTTCAGGCTCCTCTTAGCAAGGAAACTAACAGTGTACTTGAGCTAGCTGGCAATCTTCCAGCCAAACAGAATTCAAGAGAAATTCTACAGAACTTACTCAAGGCAATACAAAGTACACCATGAGTAGAATCAAGTTTCTTCTACTGCTCACATAAGAACTCAAACTCAAATTATGGCAAAAAAGGGAGGCATAAATATTTCCTCTATACCTGAAGAGTAGCCAGGACAAGTTGCCACGATGTACCAAGAACAGCTCCATGGCAGTGAGCTAAGTTGAGTAATGTCCTCATACACTGGATATTTTTTGAAGTCAGCTAAAATAGACCACAACAAACAACCACACTATATTATTATTCTACATCAACAGTGTTTCTAGGAAACTTGCAATTTTTTATTAAATAGTTTAAAGATTACATTTTGTTTGCACTGACACAATATATCTTTTTTAGAGAAGTAGTTCAGCATCCCTTCTTCTCTCAGTCTTATCTTGCTGGGGTTGAATATGATTTGATCACTGCCCTCTCCTCCAAGTTTCACACTTTATCAAATGTGAAAAGACACAAGTTGGAGTGCTTCAGCTTTAAGTGTATCTTCTCCACAAAATCAGAGTCTATCTTAAACAACCCATGTAAGTGAACCTTCATACACAGGCACATAATAGAGCCGAGATCTAAGGTTTTTCAAATGGAATGGATGGCAGCTGCTAAGATAAGTCAGATGAAGAACAAGAGTAAGTCTTCCTTACACTTAGAGAACTTTGTTTTCCAGGGCTGTTCCAAATTAAAAGCTTAGCTTAACATTTCCAATAACCATTATTTGTAAGAATGCTGCTTATTTGTTGCCTATTTTTGAAACACAGTGAGACGCAGAAAGAAGCTGTTAAGCAGGGTGAGATCACTTACAAGTTGTACTTACCATTACTGTTCCCTGTGGCTGAAGAGCTAAAGGCTGCCCTACTGCTACAACCTGCTGGTGAGACTCGCTTGAGGGACTGATCATTTGAACATTCTGTCCCTGAATGGAATACGCTAGAGGAAAATTGAGAAGGAGAAAAAACATATATAAAATCTGTACTTAAAATCCAGTACTTACTGGTAGTAACAACCAGCTTCTGGAAAATGCTGTCCAGAGAATTTTTCTTCCACAGTTTTAAGGTAGGTCACTTTGAGACCTTTAGTCGTATTTAGATTATTATGTCATTGCCTTACAGAGTTAAAGGAGCCAGTAATTACTCTCTCTCACTATTATATATTGCTTGCAACACATTAATACATTTTATGTCAGGACTGGGATATTTGTGCTACAATATGAGCATTAGACTATGTCTCAACCCAGTTATCTGTGGTAATTGTGTGTAAATGGTATCACTGTGTGCTATCACTGTACTAGTGCACTCAAAAACTGAAGGTGTCATAAATGCTATATCATGAAGTTTTTCCAATACAAGACTTCAGGACACCCATTTTACAATTCACCTGTAAAAAGAAGAGTAACCTATATAAAATAACTTAAGTTCACTGCTTCATTTCCATAGAGATTCGTGTAGCTCAGTCATGCATACTGCTTCACAGACTTACGATCTAATAATAAAGTTAGCTTTTGGGCTGGAGTAAAGGTACCGGTCCTTATTCCCAGATTAAAGTATTCTGTTTTAAATTCATATTTATATCAATCTGCATATTCTCCAGATAGTTGCATTTCTTAGTACACAGTAACTCATTTTCAAAATTAGAAACTGAGTACGTCCTCAACTGGCATATCCCATGAATTACAACATTCTCTCAGGATGTGGGGAACACCAATTCAACCTCTTGTAAGTAGAACAGAGACCAGAAAGGAAGATCTTCCATTTACGCAGTAACTAACACCACTAGACAATTGTAGAAAAGACTCTAGCAGACCACAAATGCAGGATGTTCTACCAAACTCTTAAGTATCCCAGCTGCTCAGAGACCCTTTCAGAATCTGAATGCTTTAATCACATATTCCAACGTATCTTTAAAATTGTAAACAGATCTCCTTAGAATATGAACTTCTGACATATGCTAAGCATTCAGGAGGTTTTAAGTTCACTAGAATGCTGCAAGACTAACTGGTTCTGGAAAGCAGGCAGTCTAGATCCTGTTTGAGGATTCTAACATAATCTAGTATAGACAAATTCTACAGTTGCATATATCTTTTGAATCGCATACTGGGAAAACTCAGGTTTATTGAACAAGTTAGGCAAAACCTATATACTTACATTTGCTGGACAGAGCTGCAGTTGTGCTGTTTAATACAGTAAGGGCATAGTGAGGAGGCAAGGATCCTTTGCAAATGGCAGTGATAAAGGCATCTCTTGATGTTACAAGACCCAGTCTTCCACAAAGTGCAGCCATGGTCAGTTCTGCTTTTAGAATATTTTCAGTGGCAGCTTCATCGGTGCTGAAAGAGTACACACTGTTTACCAAGAAATAATTCACAGTACAGAAGCTGAAAGAAACTGAAAGGAACAAGAACATAGACTTTAAACCTGTCAACATTACAAATACTGAAGAGAAAGCATAACCAAAAAAAAAAATCTTCAGAACCATTTCCTATAAAATTGGTCTTTAGTTCTGAATGACTTTGCAAAGCAGCCTGTGAGGAGGTATTTATCTCCAGTTTCAGAAAATGGTGTTTGATAACGAAAGATTCTTTGAAAGAGACAATTAAGTTACTAAAGTTATTTTCTAGTAAACAGCTTTTCCACTTCAAAGACTGCACAATACTAACAAGTACTGCGACATAATTTAGTATCTTATCAACAGTAATCAGAACATAGATAGAATCACTTCAATGTGTTGAAACATTCAAAGTAAAAAGGAATAAAAAAAATATAAACAGTTTAAATGCAAGCCTTTGAAAAAGTAATTAATTGTTCTATATTGAAATACATTAAAGGTTGATGCTTTGTTGTTTACTATTAACAGATCCTCACTCAACCTAGCCATCACTAACCCACAAACCTATCTGCTCAGATGCCATGAACTGCACTCTCTCATGCAACTTTCAACTTGACCAGTATCAGAAGTCATTTCAAAATATAGCTGGGAATGTCATCTTTGAAGAAAACCAAGAGAAATTAAAGACCAAATACCTTGCATCAAGTAGAAGTGATAAAGCAGCCAGAAGACCACACCAACAAGCATTCACCATTTCTTCCCAGACAGCTCTGCTAACTTGAAAGAAATATATATAATTGTTTATAGCAGAAACACAGTATTTTTCTTAGTAACTTTCAATTGTATATCACAAACCAAATCCTTGCTACTGTATCTTTTAAAGTGTGCTTTTATATGTATGTTTAGACAGGCACATACACATATAGACAAACATGCTCCTACCAGTGCTATTTTAACAGTCTCATTTAAAGTAATATTGCTAAAGATGTCACCAAGGCAATGCTTATTCTAAACTATACCAAAACGATCTAACAGAGGTATAGATAACTATTTTTAATCTCTGCCTGTAAAAATATGCAATCAGAAGCACATAAATGTGGGACAAGAAACTCATTGAAATTTTGCTGTGAAGGAAAAAATACTCTCCCCTGGTATTTATAATTTGCCTTCTTTTTTATTTTCTATTTCTTTAATAGGAAAAAATTACAGGCCTATAACCTGCCAGTATCATTTCCACACTCCCCTCCCTGCACCAGGCCACGCCAGGACTCTAGGCTGCGCGGGTGCATTCATGCCTGCAGCACCGCGGATAGCTCCACTGTGCTCGGGACAGGTCCCTTTCCTCTCTTCCTGGGGATAACCTGCAGCACTGCGGTCTCTGCTCACTCATACGCAACTCAAAATCCCTCCCGAGACACAAGTCTTTCTGTAAGTACATACACAGATTCCTCATATGCTGCACAAATACATGCCTCACCCAATTTTTCTCCTCTTAAAGAAGTTCTTCCCTGAGTACTTCAATCTTGCTTGAAATCTCTCCATTAAAATGTTCATCTTTTTATCTTGTTCTAGAAATACATTCTTTAATGTGGTCTTAATTGCCACATTTCATCTCAGTCAGAATGTCTCTTGCAAACTTGGATCTCAGCTTTAAGCAGAAGGCAGAACAGTAGTTTTCGAGAACAGAATGTCTGTTACCGTTCTCTTATCCCACATGTGAAGCAGTATTAGTCAACTACAAGGATTCCATGGCTAAGGTGCTATATAGGAAAGAAGCAGTACATCAAGTATTTTTTTTAGAGACTGCTTCTGTTCTGTTACAAAAAAACAAATTAAAAAAACCCACCTCCACTTCATTACAAGTTTTTACACATGATTTAGAAACAATAAAATTAAGCACCAAAGCATGTATTTTAATTTGCTTTATATAAACCTTCTGTATTTAAATAGCGTTTGCATTTTCAAATACCTAGTTCTTTCTCTGATTGGTCGGATACAGACTGCAAGTCTTGCTGCTCTGAAGACTGTGTTGGTAACGAAGCTGTCTCTGCTGTGGTTTGACTGACTGTTTCTACCTCTCCCAACTCTCCTTCAATCATGGTAGTGATACCACGGACAAGATCCAGTAAACAGTGAAATGCCACTGACATGGCATAGCCTTCAGGAATCGTAGGTGGCTCTACTTTGTCCAGCATTTCCAAACTAAAAAAATTGAAGCATGACAAGTAAGTGTGTAACAGTACCACTGTGATTAAAATCAACAATAAAAATCAAGATTCCAGATGAATGTTAAGTACAAACAGGCCCCAAATACCATCCTTCAAGATCCATAGCAACTCAAGAAAAGAAACAAAACTTTCTTAAGTCATCAAGTAAAAGAGTAAATGAGTTACTAAATAAAAAAGTAAATGAAAGGGAACAAACTCCAAGTACAGTATTTATATCTGCAAATCACAGAATCGTAGAATAGTTAAGGTTGGAAAAGACCTTAAGGTCATCTAGTTCCAACCCCCTTGACATGGACAGGGACACCTCACAAAGGTGTCAGGTTACACCTTACAAAGGTAAGACACAAGCAAGTTCAGAATAGCACAGGAGACTATGATGATGCTACAATGTTCCTGCGCCAGTTAAGAACAGCACATAAGAAAAAAGAAAAGGAAGGAAAGCAGTAGGTTGTAGTAGCTGGTCAAAGCATGAACTTTCATTCACCTTTGTTAAAAATTTGTATTCCCTAAGCACAGTCAGATAACCTAAAATAACATTCATGGCACTGCTGGAACAAGAAGTCAAGTCAACGCATATATGTTAAACTACTGAAATCTGAGAATGAATTTATCTGGCATCTCCAAGGCAGATAAAGGATCTTCTACCTTTAAAAAGTATTGAGAACCAGGCTATTTGCTGATTTCACTGAATATTAGTATGCTCACATTTCACGGGCAATTCTAATTTGGAAGAGATTTACCTTCAAGGGTCATGACTGACACGAAAAAAACTTCCATTATTTTGAAAGAAGTGTAGTATTTGCAGCTTTAAACAGCGAATATGATCTCCATTACACAAACTCATGACAAAATAACTGGTCATTCTAAGAAGCATTCACAGACTAACCTTTGTAAATAGGTCAATATATTGTTTGGAATGACCTGGCCATTACCTACCACAATATCCTGCTCAATAAGAACTGTAAATAGAGTAAAGCTGATTTAAGAAAGCTAGTTTTTCACTCCCCCTGATGCCCCATTTGCTTAATACCCCTCATGTTTGCCATTATACAACCCAGCAAAAAGTATGCTAAAATTGTTATATACTGTAGTGAGGCCTAAAAGTGAAGAGTTAATACAGAAACAGTCTTGTAGGAAAAAAAAAATCCAACAGATGCTAAAGCCATGGGGGACATTTGGATCAGAATTCAAAGCACGCAGGCAAAATAGCAAAAAATCAGAACATCTCATGGCACCGACATTAAGAAAATCCAGAACATATCTCAATGCCATTGAAATGAAAACCTCAATATTCGCTAATAAAAAGATCCTTAAACCATCAAGCTGGAAATAAAAATATTTGTCATATACATTTTCAAAAACATAGAGGTACTTACTAGGTAGCTTTAGCACTGCCTTGTACTGTTACATTCAGGATAGGTATCCAAGTGCCTCTGTATTCAAAGGCAGGTAATACAGTTGCACCTCCTCCCATTCCAAGCACTCCTGGGCTAGTTTGTGCTGAGCCAGTATTCCCCGATGCATTGCTTCCTGTTCAGAAAAACAAAGTGATAAAATTAACCTATCTAATTTTAGTGATCAGCCAACACCCTTTTTATATATTTAGTTTTTAATTTGAGATACAGAATGAATCTGAGTCACCCTGCTCAGTAATAAAAACCATCAACAGAAAAAACTATTTTTGAGCTCCCTCTGCTGTCTGAAACACGATCTCTTATGTGCAAAGTAATTAGTTTAAAAGTCACAGCTGATTGAGGATAACTACCTTATTTTCAATCAGAATAAAATATATATCTGAAAGACACAGCAGCACTCATCACATTCTGCAGAAGAACTAAACTTTCACTGGTTTTGATTAAACAATATATATTTTAGTCCTATTGCTTGATTATCATTATTTGAATAGTTGCATCTAAAACATCTAGTACGAAAGAGAGGTTAATCATTCCAAGAATACACTTTAAAGATTTCAGACATGAAAAAGACAAAAGAAGAGACGGAAAGAAAACTGCACTGTTTGAACCTGTTCCATGGCAAGATAGGAGAAAACAAACAAGATTCAGGGAAGAGCTGAGAACATGCCAACCAACAGCTAGGAAGGAACAAATTTCGGTTCCAATTTAGAAAGCCAAAAAAAGCAGATAAAGGGACAAGGAATTCTGTATATATATACACTTCCTACATATAGGAGGAGTTTTATACTTACTAGGAGTAGGTATCACATGTTTAGACTCACTGCACAGACAATGTGGAGAGAAAGGCAGAGTCCCCATGAACTCATTAGCACCTAATACATCAACATAACAACTGCCATTCTGGTGTGCTTGCTTTTAATATATAGTGAGACTAAACTATTAATTTGGGCAATATGAATACACCCTGAAACCTGTGTATACCTTTTAACACAGTAAAGCTTAACAGATTGAAATAACAAAGTCATGCTGCAAAACAGAAGTAGTTAATCAAATGTTGCCACTAACACAAACACAGTTAGACTGGTGTCATTTTCTGTGATTCCACTGAGCAATCAGATATATACAACTACTTTTATATCAACATAACTCCTTGAAGTGGTAAACATCACACCAGTATAACCGAAGACGTACAAAGCTTTGGTAGATGTAGCTTTCAGCTTCTCCTATAAAACACCTACTTTGCTGTAGTCTGAGCCTCAAAAGCCAACTACAGCAGTATAAGGTGTACCTGTTCAAGACCGGGTTGGAAGGGGCTTTGAACAACCTGATCTAGTGGAAGGTGTTCCTGCCCATGGCAGGGGGGTTGGAATTAGATGATCTGCAAGGTCCCTGTTTTCACATTACAGAAAAAGCAAAGATAATCTGTAAAACTCAGATCTTTCTTTTTACCCCTTGGCTTCCTCTGGCCAGTTTCATCCCTGAACATCCAGAAGAATTAGTGATTGCCTTCCAGAAGGAAGCAAACACTGTTTTACTACTTCCACTGTACACTCCCATAAATGATATCCCCACCCAAGAAGAAAGAAATTTGTTAGAAATAAGAACTAATTTCCTCAGAATTTCCCCTAGAAAAGTTGTGAACCAAGGAGCTTGGTTGCTGTAAAAGCTTCGCTCTGCTGACTGGGAGCTACATCTTGCCCACAAGACAGACAGATAAAATCACCTGTTGTACCAGACCTGAAAACACTGGTTTGTTTCAAGCTATTTTTCCACCTCAGTGAACAGAGAAGTACAGAACTGTATCAAGCCAAACATATATACTGAATCAAATCAGAATTTTTATTACAAGATGCTGCAAAATTAAAATTATAGTAAGGACAAGGCTTTACCAGTTTGGTTTGGTGTTGCTGATGTGTTTCCTGTGCTTGGTACAAGAAATAGAGACTGGATGAAGGACCCCAGTGCATTCACAATATCACGGAAAACTTTAGTGGAATGTTGCTTCATATCATACGACTGACAAAAGGACCTGGAAAGCATTTTACAAGATACAGTAAGTATTTCACAAATTAGGGACTAAAAGCATATTTTAACAGCAACTCCTTGCCCCCCTCCCACAAAAGTGCAGACTTATAGCACATTTTAACTGCAAATATTTAGGTAAATTAACATATTTAGTTTTAGGTAAATGCTCCTTTGATACTGGTAAGAGAAAGAGGGTTTGGAACAGTCAAGTAACAGTAATTCAGCCCTTCCTGGATAATAAGCATAGATTAATGCTTTATTAAAAATATCCTGAAGAGTTTATTGCATTTAAGTTTCTACATATTTACAATGTTTTAGAAAGCATTTTCCACCAGATAAAAATAAAAATATTTCTTAAATTTTACGTAAAAGTGAAACTCAATACATTTAATACCTTAATAGCTGAGGCTGCACACAAAGCCTGTGAATAGATTCTACTGCAACAGCTCTCAGCCACTGTGGTTTGTCTGCATCCAGAAACTTAACCAGCAATGACAGAAAGATTTCACATTCTGTTACCTAAAAGATACAGTTTATAGCAATTAAATAAAAAGAAAAAGCCTCCTACAGATATTTTCAAAAAAAACTTTGTTTCATCCTGGAAGTCCTATCCCAGCCAGTTTTGCATAGGATGTAAAAAATCCCTTCAATAAGCACTTATTAAAAATTACATTAAAAAAATGACTAATAATCATAGTATTTTTGTCAAGCTAACACCACATGTGCAATCGTATTGAAGGAGTTAAATTTCTCAAAGACATTGCACTGAAGTCCTTACATATGACAGAGTAAAAAACAAAATGGCAAAAAAAAAATTGTTCTTTAGAAGATATCTAAAATTCAGGAGGTAAGAACAGCTAAACGTGGTTTTCACGCACATTCTGTCAACAGTGTTTACTAACACAAGTCAAAAGCCTCTTAGCAAGTATTAACAAGCAATCAACAATATCTAAAGCCAGCAAACCATATAAAATCAGAAGGTTCCCAAAACAACTGAAAGGCAGTCAAGTACAGAAAATGTAACAGCTAATCTATCCTGAGAATTTATACAAGCCCACGTTTAATAAAATCATACATGCAGAATACATGTAAATGCAAATACACAGAAGAAGAAGAGAATATTTAGACTTCTCTTCCTTCAGTATATATGAACAGTTCTCAAGAACTAATTAATACTATTACTGACCACAGTATTGGCATATACATAGAAAACCAGAATTGTATAAAGAAAAATTGAACATACTCTTACCAGCAAACTGTAAAACTGCTTAATCAAAACAGAAACTACTCTCAGCAAACGCATACAGATGGGGAAGTATGGTTTTTCTACTGGTGCTGGGGAAGATGACGTGCTGGAACCTTGCCTGAATTTGATATTTGGGGAAAAGAGCTTTATAACAAGAGGGCATACTCTTTCTT
>JANHGB010039183.1:0-12965 GCA_026283785.1 Coracopsis vasa
GGTTGCTCGGCAAAGCTGCAGTTGCTCCATCCCTGAAAGTGTTCAAGGCCAGGTTGGACAGGGCATTGAGCAACCTGGTCTAGTGGAAGGTGTCCTTGCCCATGGAAGGGAAGGGGTGGAACTAGATGATCTTAAGATCCCTTCCAACCCTAACTATTGTAGCTATTTGTGCATATATATATACATGTGAAACATCAAGGGCAAATCAATAACCATCAGGTTAGTCTACACCCCCACTGAAAAGCCAAAGTGAAAATCACACAAGTTACGAACCAGCCATCAGTCACACCAGCCAGTGCAGGTTTGAATTTAACTCAGATGCATTTGGACATGGTAGAGACAATGCCAAAGTAGTACTTCATCTGTGGATTTAGGTATTGGTGTAACTATCCTGTAGGCAACTATTCCTGGAATAGAATCAGTTAATTCTGGCATATAAACCCTAGCCCTCTCCCAGTCAGTGTGCACACCACCTTAGTGCTGCTTTAACGGCCATACCAGCCCGTCGTTGCTTCAACAATCCCAGTGTGAAGCATCAAGGCAGCATTTCTGCAGCTCTGAGAAAGAAATGACACCCAAGTGGTGTTTCATGTTGCCATCTGGACAGAAGCAGACACCGGCGTTTTGCTAAAGCTCTGGTTTTCAATTACTGCAACCCACAGCTTGGAGAAACAACCTGATTAACAGAAAGCTAGAACAACCACAGAGAATACCACCTTTATGAAGGCATAATCTCAGCAACAGCCAGGGCCCATTGCAAACCACTCTTCCTCTGCAGTCTCCTCTTGCTTACTTAATGCAGCCTGCAGGAGAGCAAACGCTTCTAGGTATTTCCAGTCTCATGACTGATG
This sequence comes from Coracopsis vasa, assembly GCA_026283785.1. NCBI lineage: Eukaryota > Metazoa > Chordata > Aves > Psittaciformes > Psittacidae > Coracopsis > Coracopsis vasa. The sequence continues at coordinate 852 of JANHGB010039183.1, forward strand.
GCTTGTCATTGTCACATGAGGGGCTGTTACACCCCTTGGCATTAGCCAGGGTGGCTATTTTTAGTAGGCAGGACACAAATGGAGGTAGAGCCTTCAGCCATGTACTTTGCAACCCTCTGCTACTCACAGATCGGATCACTTTTTGGCAACCTCATTAAAGCATTTGGCTAACAAACTTAGTTTGCTTTCCTCTTCATAAACACTGGTATCAGCCAGCAGCTCCCCCTGTAATACCGTGAATTACTGTTTTATCCTGGGGTGTTGGGCAGGACAATACACCTTGCAGTCACCCATCAGGCACTGTTGATGAGGTTACCAAGAGTCAAGAAAATGCAGAGCTTGTTAAGACAGCACTGAGACCTACTGAGAAGCAAAATAAGGGCTGCAGTCTAGGCCCAATTTGGGCATCGACTACAGTTTAGTTTGGCCAGAGCCTGATCTGGTGCAAAATAACATTTGTGGTTTTACAGAAGCTGGAGCTAGTGCTTCATGTTTTTATTGCCTTCTCTCCCCATAACTTTGGCTCTTCTTTCTAGGTCAAACCACCACTTCATGCAAACAATTCAAGCGAGCTTCTGAAGGCCATATCCCTGCTCCTCAGGCAGGACCTACTTACCCTCCTTTGCTTTCCATCATAACACGAAGCACAGCTTGTGCTTGCCTCAGAGCACAGGAGGATGGAGAGAACATCACCTTCTTTCCTGGCAGAAGCATGCACAAAGTAAGTTTGTGATATGCAACAGTTTATCTGCATGTATGAACAACAGCCATATCAGGTTATTATTCTGTACGTATTCAGTATTACAAGCCTTCCCCGGTATTAAAAAGAACCCCAACCAGCCCACTAAGGAATCTTTTAAAAAGTGCTGTTAAAATACAGAAATCTTAACCTCTTTGCTTTGCCAACCCTCCCCCCTCCAAAACCCTAACATTGTGAGGTAATTTGAATCCAAAAGATTCAGCTCTGCCAGGAGCCTCTGTGGTGAGACTTGTAACAAAGTTACAAAAAGACCAAAATTGCAAGTTACAGTCTTACCAGCTCTTCCAGTGCTTCCATTCAAGCACCAGAGAGACTCCTTAGATGACACAGTTACCTCCCGAGTATGTTTTGGTATACCTTCCAAGCTCCATACTCCACTCTCCTTCACAGGATCCATGAAATTAATTGCTTTTCTTTACATTTACTAAAGACCCTCCTTCAGCGCTACAATAAAAATAGCAAATGCTGTCTGCTGCTGTCTACTCTTCCCCTCTGCCCCTTTTGTTTTAGGGGTATTGTCTCAAATTATAGTAGAACAAATGGTTCAAGAAGGACAATCTGAAGTTGATTATCCCCACATTCTATCAAATAAGAGTGTAGGGTAGAGAGAGGTGTTTTACCTGCATTTTAACACCAGACTTAAGCCCATCTACATATATCCTGGTTTATGCCTTCATTACAGATAGCAGCAACTATTTCTATCTCCGATTGTAGCAGTAACACAGAGAAGTGCAAGTTATTGCTGAGGAGAAAGATTTTTTTATTCAAAGTTCGTATCTCTAAGTAGTAGTGTAACATATTCTGGGACGCAGGCAGCTATTTTCCCTGGAAGTCTTCCCAATCTGTTTTACAACACACAAAGCACATACTTGCTTAAAGTTGCCTAGAACACAACCTACTGCTTCCCAGAATATCAGACCAAAGACCACATAGTTTGCAACTGGTACACTGAACCTTACTGCTTTTGCTTCCCCCTCTGCCTTTCTTTGAGTAAGAGGTACTGACACACATATTTCTTTTTTAAAATCTGGTCTTTAACAACTGATTATTAAAAAAAAAAAAGTCACACTGAAGAAAGGCTTCACATTCAGAATTTTTCATCTAAATTAGATATTGACCAAGATTTTATAATTGAGGGAGGTAAATGAAAAACTTCCTAACGTTTCAGTACATTAAGTTTACCTGGCTCACGCTAATCAGAGAACATTTCAGCTAGATTAAGATCACAAAACAATTTCAAAACTGCCATTTGCAAATACGAACATGCAGCTCCAGGGCACACAGCATACCTGGTATCCTGTTCAAGTTTCTGCATAGGAGTAAGTGTACATTCTTTCACATACCAGATGACTGAAATCTGTGAGTGAAAACAACAAGCCTAACATAAACACATTAGAAGAGTAAGTTTTCAGAAGCTACCTTTACTCTTTCAGAGTTTTTCCCAACAGTTTTTAGAGACTGTTGATTTACTGTAACGCTATTCAGCACCAATACCTAGAGCCATTAAAGTTACTTCAGCTGAAGAGTCTTTGAAAGCCCTCTTGTCATACTTAACTGAGATCCTACAAGATGGAATGCATTTTCCAACATCTCAATAACAAAAATATGTAAGTAATTTGCCAAAAGAATTTACAACTGGCAAAAAACATCATGCACCCTGATATATACGTTATGCAGCATGCATTTTCACACCAGTAAAACAGAACTTTGGAGACAAACAATTCTAAATCCAAGATTACTCAGGTATATGCCTATGGTCACAATGCTAACAGAGATAGAGAGCCATCATTTTACACATAATGTAAACCAAACACTTATCATCTTTCAAATATTTTATTTTAGTACTTTTAAATATGTTTTAATACAACAAAGATATAAAACAATATATTAATTCAATCTGAGTTTAGAATCAAAACAATATTTACTTATTTACAGTAAACTTCCCTGGCATACCTTCTAGCCATTAGGGTAATACTATTTGCTCTGTCAAAACAAAATTGAAGTAACCGTTCAGTGTGAAAAGCCATGTTTCTACATCCCTATTATATTAAGTACCACGTACAATGCAGTTAGTGGTTTCTTACATTTGACAAATTTCTTGTATTTGCAAAACTGAATTGAAAGAGCAAAATTCAATTAGACTTACTCTAACTACGCAGTCACTGGGCTAATAGGTCAGGTTATTGTGCTCCACATTTATCATCTTAAGTTCTTACACACTTTATTACAAATGGGCTTTAAAAATGTGCATGTCACTGAATTACATACATGATACTCACTGCAAATTTCTTAAGATACAAATACTAAGTTTACAAGATACTGCTATATGAGAAGTTCAGTGTTCACAATACTATAGCGTTTGAGGGGTTGTGAGGGTCTTTTTGTTGGTTTTCTTCACAAAACAGACAGGACATCAGTAGGTTCACTCCAAAGCACCTTTTTCCCAGAAAAATTGTTTCAATTAGAATAGTGACAATATCAAAGATACATCAGAAATAGTAATCTGTATAATCATCAGTAGTCTATCAATTAACCCTTGACTGATAAAGTCTAAATGCACAAAACAATTCAGAGGGTAAAATGATTCACTGCTATGAATTCTGCCAAATATATTTCCATCTTGACAAGACTATGGTTTCTGTAGTTATAGGTCAAGTTTCTACAAAAGTATCCTAATTATTTTAAAAAACCCCAGAAGAATCAATAGTCTGTAGATTACTGCAAATTCCTCAGTAGAAATTACAAGGATAGGATGACAACCTATCAGTCATTATAGGTTAATTTTGTTATTCTCCAGGTCCACAAAACCTACTTTTCCCCTCTCCCCCAAGATATCTGCTACCTCTTCAAGTGTGTATTTATTGATTACGACTCAGCTCCACAATAGTTTTGGTGCTTGAAAACCTAGTGGACTTTTGTCCACTACCTAAATAGCGGCAAACAAGCATAGCACTATGCAAGCGCTGCTTAAAACCCAAGGAGATATCAACTGCTGCAAAAGACTTGTACTGACATCCGAGTTCAACTTTCCCTCCTTCCTTTCAACACTCTTTTTGGCACTCGAGACACAGCCATACAGAAAAGATTATAGGAACCTGTGCTTTTATCCTCACTGAAGGGTTTCAATACTTCTAAATAACCTTACTTAACATACTTACATTTAAAAATATCATTTTATTTAATCATTTAACTGACTCTTGCTTCTTCAAGCAGCTATCAAGATTTTGATGCCTCCCCCCTTTTTTCCCAGATTTATTTTCTCAGAACCCAGTTAAGTAGTAATTTCTTTGAAATTCTACTGGAATGTTTTCCTCTATAGTAGACTGGAGGGGGGAAGACCCAAAAGAAAGTGACATTACCTATTCCCATTACTGTAGAGTATATCACATACAGCATGCACCTGCCCTTATCCAAGAAAATGCTTAAACTCAATAGTGGTAACCCTTACTGAAGTCAAGAGTATGTAGTGATTGCTTAAAGTTAAGCATATAATTTGCTTCATCACAAGCAATATACTTGCAGGATCCAATTCCTGCTAGTCTTGGACATTTAAATACTTCCAGCCTATCTACATTTCTGTAACAACACTTTGTGTTACCTTGTTTGCCAGAGGACCTGAAGTTAATTAGCATATATGGAAGCTTTTTATATCATTATTCAAGAACAGTTGGAGGAACCTTGCTTAAAGATCCTTCCATAAGCTTTTGTCAGTGTAATCACAACTTGCTAAAACCCACATCTATTAAAGTTTAATTTCTGTATGCAGGTGTAATGTCATAAACCCACTAGTTTAAGAGATCTTTTAGAAAGAAAAAACTAAAGGCAAATGGTTTAGGAAAGCTTTATAAGAAGATGTATCATAAGATACAACATAAAAAGAAAAAGGAGGGGGGAGTGCCTATGTGTCTACCACTTGCAGGTATGTGCATACAAATCCCCAAACTGGTAATAATAAGGAAAAGCTTAAGACTATTGTCAAGTTTCAAACATTACCAGATTTGCTAAGTTAACAAAAAGAAAAAAAAAGTGATCCTCCCCTTCCTTTTTATATCCAGTTATTCAGTTAAGACTTTTCTACTTCATTAGATTGTGCACTTTGTAGTACTAATGTTGTTTGATGCTTGTACTTGCTCACATACTGCAGTAATTCATTAATTACTCTGAATTCAGATGTGTGTGCTCCCACAGGCCACAGAAAATGACTTTACACAAAATACATGCAGCAAATCAAAGGACAGCAAAAAGATTGGTGCATGAACAAAAGGGAGGAGGTGAGCCCTGAACATACTTAGCATTAAAACCAAGGCCAAATGATGCTCTGCTGCCTTTACTTAAAAGCGCTTGTCAGCAACAGAGAAGCGGCAACATTTTTTAAACACTGACTCCTGAAAAAGAAGGTACAGAACTTTAAGCCTGTCAGTTACTTGCAACTTCTTTCCATTTAATTAACAAAAAGCTTACATTACCAACTTTACAGACTGATCTGTGCTCTTTTGCATGTTAGATCAGATTTTCCCATATCAATCAATTTCAAGCCTTCCTCTTGCATGTTTATAGACAGACAAAATGAACTTCCAAAATTGAAGAGGGCAATTATCCTGACAATCTTTTAACCCACTTCAATGCTCACAAAACCAGTGTGTCATTACTTACCTTGGACTTGGATATTTAACATCAAGGGAATCAGCACAAAAGAACAAGCTCCCTTTAAAAAGAACTGATAGGCAATGCTGATTTAAAACATGGATTTACTTAACGGAATTTGAAAAATTAAATTAGAACAAAGAAGTTTTATGCTTTAACTGTATGAACATTAAAAAAAAAATAGTATTGAAATGATAGCTTTACTTTATGTAAACATTGTTACACTGGGCTGTACTTGAAAATTCTCCTGCATGTCTAAGTTGGAAAGCAATTTTTCAGTTTAGACATGGCTATACCAGTTAGCACTGCCATGGTTCTTTTCAGAATCAACAGCTTTGCAAGTTTAAGTGCATACCTCACTGTATTCGTAACGGTGTATGCACTGAAAGGCGAATATAAATTAACAAATAGAGCTCTTCCTATAAAGTCTCAAGAGGAATGTTCAGATTGCCTTTCTGAAATCAGAAAGGTAAGAACAGCAAATGAAAAGTCTTTAAATCTTTCAGAATATTTTCTCATTTTTTCCTCAAGTGTAAGCATACTCCCCCAGTTTGGATGGCAAGAGCCATCAGTTTATGGCAGATTGAATAATATAGTATTAAACCTGAAATTTTGCTAAAAAATCGGAATGTTAGAAATATAAAAGTCTGCAGAGTAGTATAACGTATGTGTGCTCAATACAGAGATACTCTAAGATGCACAACTGCACTGTGGAATAGGAGCTAAATTAGGTTAAAAAAGTAACATAAGACCAAATTAAAAGGTCTGCACCATTTTTATAATTTGCACCATTTACCTGGAAATTTTCATCTAGCATAAATCTGATTTCAAGTCTTTACAGACAACATTAGTATTGTCCCCTTATAAATAACTGAATAAGAGATTACAAACTCTGTGAACCTTGCTTATGCATTATAGACTCAGAGATTGGGTTTGGGAAGTATGTTGTTGTGTTTGGGATTTTGTGTGTTTGTGTTTTGGGGTGCGTTTTTTTTAACAACCAAAACTCAACTGCTTATGGTACTTTTAGCTTTCAGTGTAGTCCATGAGCAACTTAAGAACTAGTCTCTTTCCATACTTGTTAGAAGAACATATACTCTGTGTTTATATAAATAAGCAAATATACTGTGTATATATATCCAGAGATATTCACCATATTGTTGACACCAGAGTGCTAAAACATACATCAATATGAGCACTATTTCCAATACTCACTATTATTACTTTTCTTGAAAGAGTTACTACATGCATTTTCCCCATCCATTTATGGGACAGTAAGATATATGAATATAACTTTTCTGGTTTTCCAATGTTAAAGAGCTGCTCCTAAAAAACATGCACAGGTTTGGGTATAAAGCAATTAAAACCACACAAAAGTTATTTTGTGGCTTTAAACTCACTAATGCTAAATTAACTTTACTTTCAGTAGATGTAGCGTTTACTTTAACTCATTTATTTAAACACAAAAGGGAAAACTTCCAAGTGCTAGAATAACCATAGAGACACACTGATAGACTAGACTAAATAAGCTCTCATTAAAATAAAACATCATCACTGCATAGTCACAAGGCAGACTTTCATTTTTGGCAACCTGTATGCAGACCATTTATACTGTTGATTATACTTTAAGACTTGTTATTTAACAGTTAAGAGACCCTTTTAGCAAGGAACTATACTGCTTTCTTCATTATGACACAGTACTCCTCAATCTTTAAGTATAAACAGAGTTCGTTTTGAAAATTACATTTATGAGTTTTAAAAGAAAGTCTTCATAAAGTTCTAATTTTTTAGTAAGTAAACGTAAAGGCTGGCATGTCAAGTAACAGAGATTATTTGGACCTGTAAATAAAAAACCCATTATATTCAGTACAAGCACGTATTTGAGGTTAAAGTTACATAAACATTCACAAAGGACCTTACTAAGGGTAACAGTATTCTGGTTTATATTCATGGTTCACTGATAGCCTTTACCAGTCCCCATTGTTTTCTATTTTAGCAACAAGAAAACAAAACACAGTCCTGTGAAGTGTGGGAACACCATCTTATGGCTAAGAATCAAAGACAAAGGGGAGGAGATCACAGAGTGAAAATTACTACTTTACATTCCCCGCCCGCCCCCCCCCCCCCGACAATAGTCTTGTAGGATCTTAGTCATAACACTTCATAAAAATCTGAACTGTCCTACGCACTCTTCAGCCAATCAATCTTTTCAGTATAGTAGGTTTTGAAAAAGGCCAGCAATACTCATTGGGAACAGTACCATTAACATTGCATTCAAAAAAAGAAAACATAGGAAACCAGATCCTTGCTCTCCTACTCTGTTGATATGCTCTAGTATTAGCCAATGTATGGTAATACAAAAAGAGTCTTGTAGTGATGTAAAACGCAATGAAGACGTCTATAGAGTAATGTTCATGTGCAGCCAAAATGAAGAAGATTCCAAAGAGATTCAGGACCCAGGACAAGGTGTGCAAGAAGTTCCAGCTCCTTGGCGTATCTAGAAGAAAACAGAAAACAACTAACCTTGAATGTCTCAAAAAATCTGGGTCATTATGAAATCCAGACCTAGATATTTCAAGCTTTTATACATATTTTTCATCCAAAAATGTGATGAACTTACTGTCTCCATGTGGAAACATTGTTTAAATCTACAGGTCCAATAAAGCCAACAAAAACAATGGCACAAATCATAAATGTCTTGTCACTTCATAACTTCATCTATAAATACAGCTATGAAGCATTTATGGATGAACAGAGTATCCTAAAATGGTTTAGGACTACACAAAGCAGAATTCTTTGGTCAACCAACTTCTTTTAATGAAAATCATGCCTTTTCTCCACGTACTAAGGGGAAAAACATCATAAAACACATAACCCTGTTCAAAACATATCAAATCATACTTTGTATTTACAGAAGAGCACTACTGTTTCATATATTCTCACTCATTATGAGGTTTGGTAGTTCGGCTTTATGGATTATTCTAAATGTACAGCCAGATATTCTGCCTAACAGGGATCAGTGTCAGATACGTAGGGAAGTGTATAGGAACCGACAATCCTAAGTATCTTCCCTAGTACTGTCTCATTAGCAAGCTAGAAAGCCTTTCTAATTTTTTTGGCTCACATGTTCTTTCAAATGTGCCCTATTCATCTCTCCATTAATCTAGGTGCTGTTCCTTTCCTGCCTGTAAGTGAACTGTCTCAAACCTGAGAAAGGGCACAGCAATTTAACTTTTATTTGTTTGCTTAAATGTTACACACTGAACTTTTTGAGGAGGTCAAGCATCAGATACCCTTAATACTTAAGGACATTTAAGTATTTATACTCTTGCAGCCTGGGTTGACAGCAAGCAGCCCATATTCTTAACACTTAAGGACATTTAAGTATTGACACTCTGTACTTACATTCTGTGACAAAGAAGTTGAGCATCGTCAGGACGACAGTGTGGCCACTGAACATATAATCTCCACACGTATGTACTCCAGTCAGAGTCATGCCAAAGCCACTCCATATTGCAAATGCCCGCTGGAGTTTTGCCCAGACATTGCCATACAACTGAAAGACAGCAATATTAACATTTACTATGTTCTAACCCCACTTCCTGAGCAGCTGTCCTGAAAGTTAGCTTTATAACAGTAGGCCTATTTAATACATTTATCATGTATTTATTATGGGTCTTTCATTAAAATGCAGGTTATCAACCTCCCAGTGTGTCCTTGTCAAATTTCCAATATATTCAGCTCAACTCTCTTTTAACTGGAGGTTCAGATAAAACCACAAAATCCCATGTTCTACAGAATACCCCTTATTAGAAGGGGTGAAACAATAAAAGTGGTTTGAGGGGTATTTTTTTTTAGCATCCAACAAGACATAGATGCAATTACTCCACTTTCAGCCTTTCTTCATGAAGTCAATATCTTAAGTGCATGCTTCTCCAATGTACTCTCTCTAGTTTACATTGTAAAATATTCTCAACACCCCTTTCCGAGTAACTATTTCCTCTCCAAAGTGGCAAGTGCTTCAAGAGTCCTAAGGACAATGGCAATTAACGAAGGGGCATTCCATGAGTGGAACAGGAGAGAACATCACTGCTCTTACAAACACCCTTACAAAATTATGGTCACACCAATCTTAATCACATATATATATAAAAAAATTATTTAAAGCATTTTTAAGTTTTTACCTTTCCAGTACACTGCAAGTGCTGGCCTGGCACAGAGAGTGAGGTAACAAACATTGTAATGCAGCGTAATAAGAATACTGTCCCCATGAGGCTGCACAGCCTTCGCAGAAGTATAGATCTGGGGAAAGTACATAGGAACTGATTGCAACAATCCTAATATACTGTATTTTTAAATCAGAAAGGTTATGATGAAAACATTTCCCCACATCCCAAATTAATCCCATACAGTCCTGTCATCATCACTGCAAGTTTCACAGTAATTTTGTTGTTTTATTTTTTTAAAGTAGTACTGTAATGGTTTCACATGACAGGGAGAGATACTGTAGCAACCTTACTGTAATCAAAAGGTATAGCTCCACTCCTCTGCAGCTACACTTGTTCTAGCTTTGGCACTCACATCTTTTGCTGGCAAACTGATAAAAACCAACAAACTGGTAAAAATTTAACTAAAAATATGCACACACACAAAAAGGTTTTCTATCCTTTTGTGACAGCAAGCTGCTAGGCTGGCTCAGTCATCCTGTGGAATTTCATTCCCATAGGATTTTCTTATATACAAAATTATTAAGAGTATGAGAGTATATACTGGCAGCTCTCTGAAATACCTATGTTCTGAAGGAAACTACATATAAATTTGGTAGAAAAGTAAATTCAGATTATTTCTTTGTAAAATTCACAAGTGACCATTCTTGATTAACTCCTCCCTAACCCATTTTTTAACCAGGACATATTAGAAGCTAATAATATCCCTACTGAATGGAAAATCTTAAAAAATCATCGTAACTTTTTGTTACAGTCCTTTCTCTGAATCAAAGTACCAGTTTATTTGAATTTTATATACTGTACCTGTGTTTATGAAGCAGAAGAACCAACAGCCAAATGTAGCAAAGAATTACACCACATACTTCAGTCATAGCAAAAGCCCATGGTATTCTAGGGACGCTAATAAAAAAAAGATGAAGCAAGGAAGTTAACTTAAAATACAAAGGTTTAATTTTTATTTCTAGTTTCAGTATTGAGAATAAAGGTATACAAATTTCTAACTACAAAACTAACTCGCATTAATCTGACAAGAGTTTAAACTACAGCCAAACATTATTTTGTTAGACAGAATGAAATAGAATTTTACTTAATTTTTAATTATCTCCTCTCTAATAATCATTTTCAGCAGATATTTACAAATAATTCACTAAGTCAAACAAAATCACTAGTATGCTCTCTTACTTTACATGTGCGATTTACTAACAGGATGTGCTCCTCTACCACTGTTTCCCAACAGGCTTTTTCATTCTGACACAAACTTGCATCATGTCAATTATGTTGTTTATGCTTGCAAGAATGCCATGTCAACACAGTTAAAGAAATGCTGTAAAGCCTAAAATTCTAAACACTTGTGACAAAGGCAAATGACACAGAAAAGCATTAGGAAAAATAAAATTTGTTTTCAAAGTTAGATCTCAGTGATAATCACTACATGCAAGTCTTTTGGCCTTGCTTGTTGAAAGATTTAGGCCTTCCTTGCACACACGTGGCACCAGTAACAATTTCCACTCTATAAATTCACCAAAATACAGATCAACAGATTTCAAGAGAGGCTGCTCCTTGTAGCTTTGTGTTCTCCCTGGTACAAAGGGGTAGCAAAGCACTGCTCAAATGCTAGCTTTGTCGTAATCTCCTCACATCGTTTTGCAAGCTGCTGTTTTCTGACCTCCCCATCCTCTTGCTCACTGAATACCATCTTAGTGCTCTGAGTAAAATCCAGTAATGCCATAGCTCATGTTCTCTCTCCACTTGCTGAATTATATCTACATTTACTGGGGATTCTGCAGACTTATTTGAAAGATTAGACTTCTCCTGGCATCGTGAAAACCATTAATGAAAATGGAAATTACTGGCAGTAATAAGAAGATCACATAGACTGAACTCTTAACAAGTTTGTCTTGTCTTTTAGAACTCTCTAGGCAATAAGTCCTCTATGGTGCAAGTATATTCTCTCAAAGGGAGCATTTATTCTCTATGAAATCTGTAGTCAAAGACTAAAAATTTCACCTTTGCTACTGTGTCTCTTTTTTGCCTGAAGTGAAATATTTTCTTGAAAAAGGAGTGGTTACTGTGTAAGTCACAACACTGTTTTAGTACACAGATACTCTACAGTTAAAAAAGATACTGGTCTATTCAGTCTACTTCAGGGTCTCCCTAAACCATTTTCAACAAAATGACAGCGGGGAGACAGCAAAAATACATGCTATAGAAAAAAAATCTATGCTATTCCCTTTCAATTCCTTGCTCACTAGCAGACCAAAATATCCTCCATCAAAAATTTTTCTGTATCAAGACAAATTAGGCTTCAGAGCAGCACTTGGATTTCAGAAAAAGCATATGGCTGCTTATCTATGCCAGCTGACCATCACCCTTTCTACTAGAATGAGAGGTTAAACAAATTACTGCCTGTGTTGTGATTTGCTAAAGATGTAGAATTAAATATATGTAAGTTAGATCAACAGCTCGAATTATTTTCCCTTCAGG
>JANHGB010039183.1:13065-27925 GCA_026283785.1 Coracopsis vasa
TGTGTTGTGATTTGCTAAAGATGTAGAATTAAATATATGTAAGTTAGATCAACAGCTCGAATTATTTTCCCTTCAGGAAGACTAAATCTCTGTATCTAACTGATGCACATTTCAATCTTAGTAGAAGAGTTTAGTATAGTCCAATTACTATTTCTCAGAGGCATCTTCAAGAGCACATGAAATTTTAAGAAAGAAGAAAAAGCCTATAATTTAACTATCAATTTACTATTTTGTTTTAAAGGAAAATTTCTTACCTATCTAGAAATATGTCTGGTAGAGGTGGATACGTTTGCATGTCAGGTACTCGCTCATGTACTATAACCATAACGAATGATGTAAAGCCAAACACTATGAAGACATACACACAACTTAAAATTGTCTTCCAATATTCTGGGTCCAGTCTTCGTGTAGAGTGCTTGTTTTTTCCATTTGCATATTGATACTGATCACCATTTGAGTCAGTAATTGGTCCATCATAGTCCCGAGGTACTTCACCATTACAAAACCAATCTGTGCCCTGTAGTGAACCAACACTTGGGCCTGTGCCAATATGACTATCACTGTTGTAACCCAGCTCTTCTAGGACATCAATATGTTGCTTCTGTAGTTTGCGTATGGACAACATTAGCCTTTTGATATCCCCCAGGACTTTGATTTCCAAAGGAGGGGATCGTAAATCATACTCAGTAAGTGTCAGCAACGTAATTCCATCTAGCCTGTGTCTATTGCACAAAACATCCACATATTCACAGAAGCCTTCTTCCTTCAGCCACTTGGCCACGTTCTTGGTAGTCCAACGTCGAATGCAAAGCTGGCTACTGCCTGCCATCATCCTTCTCTATACGCCAATAAAATTGACCTGTTACATATTGGAGAAAAAGACAAGACCTGAATGTTTAACAAAGATTAACAAAATGCCAATGCATTTTGTGCCATTTTAGATGCTTAATTAGCAAAAGGCTTTTTATAGAACAGCCAGCTGAAAAACAGACATATGATTAATTAGGTACGTAACATAAAAATGCTTGTAAAACATTTTTTATTCACACAAAGCTACATTAAGATTATCTCACTTGTTCCTAAATAGAAATTCAAAGCTACCAAAAAGCTTAATTTATTAAGCTTTTTTTTAAATTATTTTGTTAAAATAAATTTAGTTTATTAATTGCACCAGGAGATGAAAAACAAAGTTTACTCTTTTTAAATACCAGCTTAATCATTACTCTCTTCCACTGTTTGCAGTTCATAAACTAAGCAAGAAAGTATAGCCAGCAACCACATAAAACTAAATTGAAGCTAAAATAATGTATTACAGCTCCAATACATTCCACTGTTTTAAAATATATACTGAAGCTTTGCTGGCATGACATTTCTCCCGAAGCCCCTTCCCAGTAAACCTAAGACTAGGTATCTACAATAATATGGACCTGAGGCATCTTAGTTATATGTTGATGGTGCAGTCATCACATTTATATCTTTGTTTGATATCAGTAATTTAGACACTTATTATATTGCAAATACTTTAAAATATTCAGCTTTCCAAATAATATTACTAAAAATAAAGCTTTAGCTTTAATTCCAAAGTATCTTCGAAAGTAATGTGGTAATAGATAACACACAAATCCCAGAAGATATGTTTTGTCTTCATACAGATTTCTCAATAACTGCTTTCTTGACTCTAGAACATTGTTTGATGAAGGCAAGACATCTCAGGAACATTTTAGTCACTTGGAGCTGTCAAGTCATCAGAACAATTTAGAACAACCACCAGAAAAAAATATAACCACAGAACATTATGTGGACTGCACGAGAAAACTTGAAAAGGCTACTGGTGATGTCAAAGTAATAAAAAGCTTATCCAGTATTTAAGACCTACAGAAGTACAGAATGGATTTGTGCATAATTTATACTTCATGGTTTATGTACAGCTACCATTCAAGAAACAGCTACCATTTCACAACTCTTCTTTTGTACTCAAAAGAAGTTCAATTAACTAGCATGCTTCAATCACGCCAACCAGATCTCAGAAAATACAAGACAGTACACACAATACACTAGTGCCACATACATCACTCAAGGTTTTCAGACTGAAAAGAAGAAAACGATCTATTTAATCTATTATTTAGCTTCTGTATACAGTGAACAGGTACTCAAACCCATCATGAATATTCGTCACAGGTGTATATCTTTTTCAGGGGCACAGCTCTTCCAAAACCAGGAGCTCTTTTCTCTCACTTATCTCTTTAAAGAGATACTATACCTCTTACTGTTAGAAATAGCTCTTCTCCTAATTATTGGATGCAACTTTTTCTTCCAGCTTATAATAGGACCACATACTATTTTATTCTCTATCAGAGAAGATTCAATTTGCCCAATGATATTTCCCAGCAGTGCAAAAGAAATGGTTCAGAAGAAAATCAGTGCACAGATCAAATTTGCTCTTAAAAAAGATTTATGGGAGTGATACTTCTGAAGATACACTCTCTTGAGTTGACTGTATATTAACGACATGTACTTAATGCATAATTTGTCAAAACTCCATACATAGTCAATATGTCTATAAGCTTTAATACCTCGATTTAAACAGTTGCCAAAACATCCATAAACCACTACTAGAATCTCTGCATTTACTGCACTTTTCCTTCTCCATATGAAATGATTTTTCATTTCTATGTTATTTTACTACTTTTGAAAGTCTTGCTCAAGACAACTGTAACAACTACTTTGCTCACAGAGCTATTAACGAAAGAAATTATGAAATTTAATTTGTAATTAGTGATCAGTTAATTGACCTTTTTTGGTACTACATATTTTTACTTTACTCCAGTGTTGTGGTTTAACCCCAGCTGGAAACTAAGTACCACACAGCTGCTTGCACACTCCCCCATCCTGTCCCAGTAGACAGGGAAGGAGAGTCTCAACCCAAACCCATGGATTGAGATAAGAACAGTTTAATAATTGAAACGAAGTAAACCAGAATAACAATACAACAACAAAAAAGGGAGATAACGAAAGAAGAGAAAGGTGAATAAAATCCATGAAAGACAAGTGATGCACAATACAGTCACTCTCCACCCTCTGGCTGATACCTAGCCCATCCCCAAACAGCAATTGGTGGCTCCTGGTCAACTCCCCCCAGTTTATATACTGAGAATGACATTCTATGGTATGGAATATCCCTTAAACTAACTTGGGTCAGCTGTTCTTGCTGTGCTCCATCCCAGCTTCTTGTGTGCCTCCTCACTGGCAGAGCACGGGAAACCGAAATGTCCTTGATTAGGGTCAGCACTACTTAGCAACAACTAATCAGTGTGTTCTCACCATTACTCTCACACTAAATCCAAAACACCCAGTAAAACAAGCAAACAAAACTTGAGTTGCTCATCTGGATTTAAAGCTTTCCTTATTCATAAATACAGATGAAATACTGAAAAAAGTTAATCATGGTGTATTTTATAACACTGTAATTGTCAGAAGTTTTCTATGAAAAAAGTGAATTTAGACTCACCAAAAATACACTCAGCTTATGATTTGCCTTCTAACTGAAGCAAAGGGCAAAGGCAGGAAACTCTCCCTAACCTAGAAGAATTTTAACCATTTGTAACAAGTCAGGTAGCCTAACACCAGCCTAGTGTTTCTTCATCCAGCACTGCGGGAATAAAAATCAACCCTTACCAAACGTGCAATAGAAGTAACCTTACAACACTGAATGAGCATACTCATCAAAGGTCACTACTCAATGGGATGGATCTGGGAGAGTCTACACCAACCTTAAGATGCACCTGAATGGACTTGCTCCTGTTTTCTAATGCTCTCAAAGACATTTAATCAACTGGAAAAGATAAAGAAATCAAAAGAAGAAACAAGCACTTACAAAAAAACACGCATCATTGATCACAGCAGGTAGCTAATTTTGTCTCAACAGTAACATAATAGATTAGTTTTGATGACACAGCAATTTCTTTTAACTCAGAAACTGCCTTCTTCAAACTACTCATTTAGTGCCACTTCTGTAGTTTAAAATGTAAAAAGCCCTTATTCTCATATTCTTTGCACCTGGAACACAATACAGATCTCTGTGCCAACTGCTCCTATTAGTTTTTTAAGCTTAAGAATGCTACGTAGTATCTCCAACACCATCAGCCTGTGAAGCAAGACTGATGAACACAGCAGATGAGACCAAGCCTCCTAGAAAACCATACTTGTCTTTTGAAAGAAAACAGCACTGGTAACTACTTCGCCTTCTACATTACTGGTTTTATCGGTGAAACCGGACAATGGATAACATTACTTAATGATGAATAATGTGCATGAGTAACACAGAGCAAGCAAAAACTTAAGCGTCAGAAAGCAAAATACACTTTTTTTGCCTGACATCAGCAACATCTGTAGCTAGCTAGTTGATTACTGTGACATTATACTTAGTCAGCTCATCAGCAGTACGTATCATGTGTCCTGTTTCCCCTTTTCCTTCCCCAGCTTTTTAATTAACACCACAGACACAACTGAATATGAACTTAAAGCACATGTGTGTAAGCATTTATTTTTTTTAAAGAAAAAACGTTACTGTATAAGCCATGAACATTTCTACCATTTGCTTAGGGCATTTTAAGAAGAGATGCTTCTGAGAGGCTGAGTATACCCTAGTTGTGAGCACAATATTTTTCTTGGATTTGTATTTAAATATGGAAAATTAATCTCTCTCAAAATGATTGTATATAATTCTATCATGCTTTCCACTACAGAATTACTGCCAGTCAACCATTAAGTACTAACTTTCCTAGCATACAGACTTTGAGTCAGTATATTGAGGTAAAAATGTGGAAAAAGTTGTTACCACTACTCTACCCAAACAGAGCTAGCAATTATATCACACTAACATTAGGCTGCAATCTTGTTACAGAAACAAAACTTGATTACACCAGAACCAGAACTGAAGGGTTAAATAAGATCCTAGTTACTCTGCAGCAGTTAGCAGAACGCTGATTGGATTTGTTTATTCCGGACATGTGTGCAAAACTACCAGCACCATCTTGGTACTTCAGCACCCACCCTCACGGGCCTGGGAAAACCTGTGGCTCTCTGCTGACATGTCTCTTGACTTCCCCCCCGACCCCCAGCTAGGCTCAATTCTCACTATCCTTGGGAGGAATTTTAGGAAGAACACTGGAAAAACTATCAAGATATCAAGTGATTCAACCTACATTTCTTTGCAAAAGGTTTCAAGCTGAAGTTCAAATACAGGCAACTCCAACTCAGCCCCTCCTCCACTGGGTCTGCTAGGCTAGGAGCACGACATCCTGCATGTCAGGGGAAAAGTTTTTCTGTACAAAGCCTGCTGGTTAGCAATGTGGATAAGACCCAGATTTGAGCTCCCCAGCACACAAAGGCCATACACAAAAACATGCACTGGGCCAGCCTGCAATAAGGCGGCTATTGTCACATACCAACTTACTAATGCTGTGCTGGAAAAAGAACATACAGCACTGCCTTGTTATGAATCAAAAGCCTTGGACACTCTGCTGACTTGCATCAGAAGCTAGTCACTTGCTCTTCCTGAAAACTCTGAATTCTTCAGTGCTTATTTCAAGCAAATAGCACCAGAGGTTTCATTGCCATATAGTATACAGCGACTTCATCCTTACCTTCTAAATGACACCATATATAGTACAGTATCTTATAAACACAAAAAAAGAACACTTGTGAAAACAATACATGATTTTTCAAGTGCTTTTAATACAATAACTACCATGCTATATGTTAAACTAATCAAATATAGCACAATGCCCACCATGAGACTGAAAAATTGGCCAAGTATTTTCCTGAAGCCAGCATACAATAATTTCAAATGCAGAAAGATTTCTGTAAAACTTGCATTCAGTTTTAGTGACTTTGCTGTCAAGTTGTTTCAGTAACATTTCTAGTAACTGAGATTATCAGCAGTATTTTATCTGTACCCAAGCGTCTTAATGCTATTTATGAAGGTAAGATAAGAAATGTCATATAGTAACACTCAGTTTATTGTATGTCTTAAGTTTTAAGGAAAACATGCTTTTCAAGACCCATTTACTGAAGTGCTGCATTGTGGAAAATATAGAACTGATACTGTAAAAATCAAAGACGAGCTCCATATACTTGGAAGAGTCCTTATGCTGGAACGCCTCCATGCAAAACCGACAGCAGCTACTACAGAAAGTCCTCCTGAAAGCTAAAAATATTTGTCTTAAGAATCATTAAGTGCAGTTACATACTGCAGCAAGCTAACTGCTCCCTGACTTTTACACCTCATTAAACCAAATGGGTTGTACTACACTCAAGTGAACACTAAGAGCAGCTCAACTCCTAATCTACTAACCACCTAACAAAACATTTTTTTATCCTACCACCATAATTCAAGACACACTCAAGTGATTTTTAAACAACTGATCAAGTACTCCAATCACTTCTCTTAGGATGTAATTCACAGTATTTCATTAGTATTTGTACAAGACCTTGAACATTTCACATGCTAAATGTCAAGTGTCAAGTATTTGTTCCTCCAACTTCAAGACATAGTATATCCATCTCCTAACAGAATGTCTGCTGCTCTTTATCCTTATACAATTTAGCAGTGAAACAATTCAGGTCTGCTTTTCCCCTTTTATTGCTTTCTTTCCTTCCCACATCCTCATCTTAGAATGAAAATAGAGGAGGACATGAACAAACTCTCCATTAACAGTATCTGAAATGAAACTGTGTTTGTTCTTAATCTTCACAATCATTTACAACCTGACCTTTCTGGTCTAGTGAAAAATCTATGAGCCTTCCTCATTTAGAGGCATTAAAACAAATTACAAATAAAAAAGTTTTAAGTTATGTGGTTATCAAATAAACATTTATAAAGTAGTATGGTTTACGGACCTCAACCAGCTCAATAGGCTGCAAAACTGAGCTATGTACAAAGCAAAGTGATAATATAGAGCCTGAAAAGACTGCAACTTTTAGGCTAATATGTGTTTTTAATTCTGTGCTACAAAAAAAGACCCCAACCAGCCAGCAAAAAGATCACACAAACCAGCAAACAACACAATTCAAAATTCTTGCTCTTTACAAATATACAGAATGTGTCCTTCACATCTAAGTAGCACTTGCGCAACAAAAAACTTATGAAACTTCCCAAAGAATTTCCTTCCCCTGGGTATAAAAATCACTTCACCTGAATCCTCCAAGTTATTTCGACCTTTTTTTTATACCGCAGAAAGCCAAAGGAGGAACAAGACCAGAGGCATTTCCTTACCTCTGATATCCAGCAAGAGGCACCCCCTACCAAACTTGAGGGGCACTTAAATGCCAGGAAATGTCTTGTTGAGCTCTTGCCACTCCACAACAGAGCGCGATCAGCTGCTCTGTGGAGGTGGTACAGACACCATGTCCAGCTGCCCATGGGAGCTCTTTGGAAATGAAGCATACGTGGCACAAGTGGAATCTTCCATCAAATCACAGAATGGTCACCTTACAACGCAGAACGTGCATTGAGTTTTTATAAAACAGATTTTGCTAACTGAAATATCAAATACAAAACCATGAGACCACTTCAGTTACAAACAGATACATACATGAACATTAAAACTGCCTTTCCTTTGCCTATTCTTCCATTTACTTACAGAGCTGAAAAACCCTACCCTTTTGAATTATTATTTTTTTTAAATAGCAATCATTAAGTGAATCATTAATACAAAAGGCCATCTAAGGTGTTAACAATGTAGATTTGAGACACTGAGCAGATAACAGTTCCCACAGAGCTTCAACTTTCTGAGCACACTCAAGCCTTAAACTCACACAAAGTCTGTCCCACACAGGCACACTCCTCCGTTTAATCCCGAACCTCAAAACCATGCATGCAAACAGGGTAACAGCACTTTGCCTTGTAATTACCAAACCCTACATGCTCAGAAACTTTTTTACTCAGAACTAAATACTCCGCTCTCAGAAACCCACCAATTTTATACCATTGGCAGAGAAAATCAGATAGCTGAATATCCGTTTCGACCTGGTACAACTGTTTTGCTATCAAACCGTAAGACTGACACAAAGCATCACTCCCGGAGATGAGCTGTTTCCTGTGCAGGCTGAAGCAGTAATGAGAACCCAAACGATTTCCCTTTTTTCCCAGACCTGCACAGTAGGAGCACGCCCCAACCCACCTGATGTGTGACCCACTCGTGGATCCTGCCTCCTTCCTGACACACACGCTCACGCCCTGTCTCCTAGCGAGGCTTTTCTCCTTGTTGATCACGGCTGAATAGAAAATACACAAAGTTCAGAACGACATCGACCCAACCGGGCACCAGGATTAAACCACTTCATCCGCTCCACAGCAGACGAAGTAACTTAAGCGAGAAACACGCACGATTTTTAGTGTCTGAGCAAACTGATTTCCTCAAAAGCCAGCTCCGAAAGCGCAGGGCTGTGCGGCCGACAGCCTCTCTGCCCGCCCGGGGTGGCGATCGCACCTCCACGCTGGACAGGATTTTAGTGACAACAGGCAATTTGAGAGGCTTTTCCCCCGCTCCTGCGGCAAACGCAGCTGCTCTCCCCTTCGCTCTATTTTTCACTTCCAAGATGAGCAGGGCTCCATGCGGGCTTAGGCAAGGCTGTAGATGATGGATGCATGGGAAAGAGACCCACTACCCAATTGTCCCAATCCCAGCGCATCTTTCCCCTGGTCTGGTGCAAAGCAGATGGGATAAGCCTCGGGAAGCAGCAGCATTGCCTGTGACTCTTAGGATGACCACCTGGTCAAGGCCAGAGCCAGCAGCATGAGCTATCAGTTCTGCTGATGGGGTAATCACCATCTCCCAGGGACAGTAAATACTTTGTCCATGGCCCATGCCCAGAGATAACCAAACTGAATGCTTGTGGAGGCCAAAAGAAAGGCTTGCATTGTGGCTGCTGCTGTTTGGCTCCCCAGCAAGGAGGAGCTGGAGAGGACACACAGCCTGGGAAGCTGGTATTACAACAACAACAACAATAGCAGCAACAACAAGGAAACAGCCCCAAAACCAACGCAGCCTGTTGCTGGGGACACTGTGCTTCAACCCCTTTTCCCCCAAACAACCTCCTTGTCCTCCTCTATCTGAGCAAACATGGGATGAAAGCCTATGTGTGTACCACTTGTACAATAGATGTGCAGCCACCAGCATTCACAGGTAAGGAGCTCAGGAAGACAAGCTAAAGGATGCACTAACCCCATCTCCTCTCTTTTTGTGGGATGCATCCCCCCATCTCCTCCTCCTTTTACACAGGGATGCAGCCCTCCTCCCTTCTTTTTGTGGGATACCCCCCCCACACACACATCTCCTCTTGTTTTTCCTGCCTCCAAACCCTATGAATTGCAAGCACTGGTTGCTCCCAGGCCATGTGCATGGGGAACTATTCCCTGTGCTTCCTTATGGACTTCTAACAGCACAACCTGCACCCAAAGGCACGGCCACATGCACCGAAAGGAAAACAATGCTAACAATGGGGTTTGTGAGCAAGGAGGTAAAGAGGGGTTTGAAATGGGAGGTACAGTGCTCAGGGGGGAGAGAGAAGAGCAATTCCCAAGGCTGGGAAACACTTCTTATGCTGACAGAGAGCAACCCCACCCCAGCCCAGCTAATCTGATGGCAGGTTTACAATGCTGCAGCCAGGATGCAAGGGGCTGGCGAGGGAGGCTGGTGAAGGGGGGGGAAAGAAAGCAAGGAAATGCCACAGAGGTGAGAGGCTTTTTCTGGCTGGGGAAGGGTTGTTTTGTTCCCTGCCTTCAGCTCGCTGCCATTGTCCGGAAGCTGCAGCACTTACAACCAAAGAAGTTTCTCTTTGTTTAATTCTAACCCGGGATGCAGCATCCCGCCCCGGCTGCACTGGGAATGGATGCGAACGGAGCCCGTGGCAAAGCAGTGGGGAATAACACAGGAGTTAAAGCTTTAACATCTCCCACAGTGATAAAACCTGAGCTCAAGCAGTGTTTTTACCCCCAGAGGCACTCAAACCTGGGAGGTTTTGGTCTCAAGCCCCCGTGTGACCGTCACATTGGTTATTCAAATCATAGAATGGTTTGGGTTGGAAGGGACCTTAAGATCACTTAGTTCCACCCCCTCTGCCTCCATTCTTTACCTGGTGTAGGTATCTTCTAGATGGATAACTCACACATCTCCTACCAATGGATGCTTCAAGCATCTCCCAAGCAAACTAATAGATGCTGCCACCAGCCCTGGCCTAAGCCACATCTGTACCAACACCAAGCTGCAGCCAAGAAGTCCAACCAAACCCTTCCATGGACTTACTCCAAATTCATCCCCCTCTAAACTCAAAGAAAGATGTCTTGTACTCCCTGGTGTAACACTATCAGCCCCAAGCAGGACGTGCTGTGGACCACCATCAAGAAGAACCATCACAACTGGTAGCGAACCCCGCAAAGCCCTCACTGAGCTAATGGAAACCCAGCTAATGGAAACCCATCTCCTGCCTTGTACCATTGTTCCACTCCAAAAAAGCCTTTTCTGTTCCCAAGGGAACAGCCGGTGTCATTCAAACAAGGCCACACACCATGCAAACACCTTCCCACTAAAAGACAACCTAAAGCAGGCATGAAGGGAGAGAGGCAGCTCCTGGATTTCCCCCTGGAGAACAAGTCAGGGAGAGGGAAGCAATAGCTCTGCACAAGGCTTGTTTGCAGCACGGGATGAAAAACCCAGCCTAGCAGCTACATACCACAGCACGTTCCTTTGCTGTGTCGAAAGGGTGTTTGCTAGAGTTAGACAACATCTGGTTTTGCTTCGTGGCAGTCATCTCCCCTCTTGAAAATGAAGGGATGCTCCCTAGGGCAACCCTCCCAAGGGGCAAGAGAGGGGGCAGAGGAAGTAACTCGGTTGCAGGGCCTGCAGAAAACTGTGAGAAGGAAAGGCTTTCACATCATTATTACCATCATTATTATTATTATTGAAGCTTCCCCCATCATTTAAGCAGACACGCATCACCATCCCTCCAATCTGTGCACATGCATTCCAATGATGAAGAAACACTGGAGAGCTTAAAGCAAACAAATGGCTGAGCCACCTCCTGCCTTGGTATGTTAATACATACAGGTCTGAGGGCACAAAGCTGCTCTCACATCCATCACCTGCAAATGCAGATGGTGTGTGTCAGCCAGTGCAAAGGAGATGGGATGCAACGTACAACCCCTTCCTGCTGATGGGTCTGAAGCAACATCTCATCCAGGCGGAGCTGGAGCATCTATTCACATAAGAGCAGGCACCAACATTTAGCCTTAGGACTTGCAATTTGCTCCCTTCTATCAGTAATGAGCATTACGCTCCCCGCAGCCCGTGGATAGAGCAGCTGGGAATGACAACCTCTAGGCACTGAAAATAAACCCTTGCATGGCTCCAAATGCAATCAGCAGCTTAAAAATAGAACTACAGCATAGGGGAAGGGGGGCACAGGCCAAGGGGTTGGTAACAGCAGAGCAGCAGACTGGCCAGCCCATAGATAGTGCTAGGTTTCCACCAGAGAACTGGATTAAAGACAGGAGATGCTGCTTGTGGGGCACCAGTTTGCTTCAAAAGACATGCAACACACACCCACAATGCCAGCTTTGCTGGTAAAGGGGAAAAGTGTGACTCCAAGGACAGGATGAAGGAGCTGGAAGTTTTACAGTCAGCTCTTAGACCCATTACAGACAAACTTCACCCTGGAAACACCAAGATGCACAGGGGGAACGTGGCTGTGGCTGCAAACTGCCTGAGCAGCAAAGGGATTTCAGGTGCTCCTTAATTTACCCCTTGTGTGAGCCATTAGTGCACCTCATCAGAGAACCCAAGACTGGTCTGGGTTGGAAGGGACCTTATCCAGTTCCAAGCCCAGCTCTCTCAGCCAGTCTCTAGAGCAGAGCTGCTCCCACCCTCACAGCATCTCCATAGCCCTTGCCATACTCCCATGCTTTTCTTTACAAGCTCTATGGAGCAGATGTCCACTGAAATCACTTTTTTCCAAGGATCACCAGGAGAAATGAAGGACCCTAGGCTGCAATGAGGACTGTGGGAAAGGACAGATGCCACAAGCATCCTGAAAAGCTCCCCCTCACTGTGGTCTGTGGATGGTTGCAGTGTTGCTGGAACCGGGACATCACTTTAGCATTAAACCATAACCAGATGTGACCATCTGACCTGCTGGGAGCAAGTCTCTCTGCCTCATTTAGAAAGCCAAGGCTCTGTGCTGGAAGGGAAGAGGCATGTCAGGACATGCATATTGGAGGACCTGCTCCCACCAGCCCAAGCTACAGGCCCTGCAAGTGCTTTCCCCTTTTATGTTTTTAAGGAAACAAACATTATTTGTAGCCACAAAGCAAGCTCAGGCTGCTTAATAAACACCACAGCTTCATAACCGAGAAGCAAGGGTGCTCTTGCACCAAAACCACCCTTCAGGGGCTTTAAGGGGAGGTATCAGCCCCATCACCTCCATGAGGAGCATCTCTCCCACTGCCTCCATGGGGTTTGCTTCCAAGTCACGTCCTTGGCCAGCACTGAGAGGTCCACGTGCTCCCTGCCCCAGCCAAGGCTGGCACAGCGCTTGTGACAATGCCCTCGCACAATGACAGCCCTGTGCCCAGTGCTGGCTCCTCACCAGGGTTAATGCAGGGCTTGTTCCCTGCTCACAAGCACAGGGCCAAGCAGCTCTGAAGGAACTCGCATCCTATGTGAAATGATGGGGGACTCCTTTTGTGCTTTCTAAGGTGAAGTCTCACTTTAGGGAGCAGCCTGGGTGGGTCTGTGCTGGTGCTAACAGTGGAGTGCCTGCCATATCACAGTGGGGCATCACCCAGAAGGCAGGGTACCCCAGGTACAAAACAGCCTGGCACTAGACCTGGGGTATTATGGAGAGATATATGAAGCCAGGCTGAGAGAGCTGGAATTATTCACATCCCCAGGGATGGCAGTGTTCAAGGCCAGGTTGAACTGGGTTTGGAGCAACCTGGTCCAGTGGAAGGTGTCCCTGCCCATGGCAGGGGCTGGAACTGGATGAACTTTAAGATCCCTTTAACCCAAACCAGTTTGGGATTCTAGGATTCCCACAAGCAGCAAGCTCTCAATTCAGCATCCACAGCAACACATGGCACCAAAGCGACCTATGAAACCTGACATTTGCCTCCCTTCAGGAGGTCCCAGTCAAGCAATTCAAAAGCTATTGCATATACTGCAATACATATATTCTAGTTAACAAGCCCCAGCAGGTTGATCTCCCTCTTTCAAACCTGGCTCATGCACTGGTCACTGAGGAAGCCAACATTTGGCTATAAAACCCCTCTGAGAGTTGCCATACACAATGTGCAAGAGATACTCAGCTCTTTGCTTGAGGAAGCCCTACACCACCATGGACACCCCCCCGTGATGCTGCTGGCTGCCAGAACACCCTTGGTCCAGCAGCATCCCAACCAGCCCTGCCAACACAAAGCATAGCCTTTGTAGGGACAGCAAACCTGCTGGAAACCCATCCCATCTCCTTCCCCTCCCCAAGGAGCAGGCTGCAAAGCTCAGGTGTTTTCAGAGTGAATCCTGGAGAAGAGAGGAAAAGCAGGAGCCAAACCTGAGGCTGAGACACTCCAAGGTGAGGTTATTTGCATGTGTTTCTGTGCCAGCCACCAAAGCAGGAGGCGATGCAACTTTCAGAGCAAAGAGACGAAGGAGGATGCAAATCACCCTTCACATCCTGACCTCTCCAGCTGCGAGCTCAGCCAGGCTACTGCGACCAAAAGCTCCTTGCTGGATTTCAATGCCTTCCTCACTGTCTAAACCACCTCCTCACCATAGACACAGGCTCTCCTGAACAATCCCCACCAGGCTGGCATAAATATTTGGCTTCACAAATAGTTTTCTTCTCACTCAAATGAAAACATAATTAGGATGTCAAGCACAGAGGCAAGCGAGGGCTGCAACCGCTCCCCGCAGCACCACTGCTCAGCCTTTACTTGATTAAAAGGAACAACATGGCTATTTTTGACAGCACAGTCTCTTCCACCACCCGAGCAGAGTTCTTTTGGAAGTGTATATGGAAAGCTGGCATCTGTGCCAGCAAAATCCCCACCCTGGAGGACACGTGCTCAGCAAAGGCTGGGGATCCATGGGATGGGGCAACTGCATCCTCCTGGTGCTTGCTGCCAGGGGGTTAAAGCTTGCTGTAGGGAGAGCACAGCGAACCTGGACAAATGTCTAACCAGTGGAAAGGGTGAGAGAAGAGAGGGTGGGAAAGAGGAGAAGGAGGGGGAAAAGAGATAAAAGATGCTACCAGAGACGTTGTACAAGGGCACCTGTGCAGGGTCTGGTAATGATGCTGCTCACATGGGAGGAAAAGCCACAATGGGATGCAAGACATCCCAGGACAACATTATTCTCAGTATCAGGTATTTGGCTGGTTGGTTTTAAGCAAATCTAAGCATCCTGCTGCTGCAGTTAGGCACTAGGAAATACAGGATGAGTCCTTCTTCCAGACAGGAGGGGGATGTTTCACTATCCAGACACAGACATCAACATAACACACGTCTGCTTCCAACTTCTACCCAAACACCTGCTCTGCTCGTTAACAGCCATAACTTAATCATTACAAATCTCAGATAGCTTTAGTCAGGAGGGACAGGCTGGGGGGACAGTGACGGGCATTACACATGCTTCCTCAGCATCTCCCTGCCAGAGCATGGATGCTGCACTAGGCATTTGCATGCAAGAACAAGGGGTAATGGGTCTAAATTTAAACAGGGGAGACACAGGTTAGATAAAAGGCAGAAGCTCTTCCCTGTGAGGGTGCTGAGGCGCTGGCACAGGGTGCCCAGAGAAGCTGTGGCTGC
>JANHGB010039188.1:0-21091 GCA_026283785.1 Coracopsis vasa
AAGCAGCAGGAGCTCATGCACATGTTGGTTACCTATTCTGTTGTCTGCAACAGAATTTCGATGTAAAAAGGCATGAAGTACAGGCACCTTGCCTTTGAATTTCAAAGCATACTCTGTTGTCCAATGAAGTAACTCGTGCTCCTAATGCATGAGCCGGAGTAGTAAGTGCTAGAACATCACTTTATTCTCCCTTAAGTCAATGATGGATTTTCTACTGATTTTAGCAGGTGTGCTAAAAGTATCTACTCATATTACCAGGATGTACAACAAACCCTACACAAATCACATTTACATTTGTACTCTTTCACAGATCATTTTCAGTCAATCTTCTGTCACCTGCTACTTCAGCTGCTGCCAGATGGACCTCATTCATTAATAACTCAGACTGGCTAAAGACCAAAAAGGGGCTAATGGCTCTAAACCTGAGAGAAAGAAAACTAAAATTGCCTTACATATACATTATATATATTTGATCTTCTTGCGGTAGTAAGTCACACACAAAACGCCTGTACCTTTCTTTTGGCACAATGAGTATTTTAGAAGTCTTTCAAGTCTCAACTGAAAGAGGTTCTTTACTGAGCAGTCTCTGAAGTCCACAAAAAAATTAAAACATTCTTTCAAAAGGAACAAAAAATTTACAATTGTACACAAAAAGTCTTGACTTTTATTGAAATTTCAAGTCTTGTATCAAACAAAAACTTTTCTTCAGGCAAAAATATTCTCTTGGTGTCCTTCAGAGAGCAGTAACTCTGAATTGGTCCTTTAGTGCCGCTCTTTTCTTCGTCATCTTCACACAAGTCCATATGGTTGGGCTGTTCCAATGGGTCTCATTTTATCGTGTGAAGGAACGTACATGACGACCTCTTCCACTGCCTCCACTAACAAACTTCCCTCTTGAGCCACCACTGCTACTACTATTAGCACTTGTCCAAGATGGTCCGATTCCTCCCCGGCCTCTGGAAGCACGATCCCGAGGGCTCGGTCGGTAGCCTTAAAGCAAAGAAAAGTATACTCAGTTGGAAAAAACAAAAAAAAAGGCCCTAGGCGTAGTAGCTGCTGGGAAAGCGCAAGGACAACATCAGGATGAGACACAAACCGCATCTGGATTCTCCTCTTAATGCTCACTTTTCTTTTAGGCAAGTATTTTTGCTTTGATGGGCTCTATAGTTACCATGTAGGTACGAAGAGAACCGAACTGCAAAAGTCTCAATGCAAAATTAAGGTTCTGTGATCAAGCGTTCAATTCAGCAAGTTCTATGGATTACAGGGCAGTTGGTAGGAAAGTTGGGCTGGATTGGACACAGTCTCAGTGACAACTGTTCATATATGCTTAAAACATTTGCTGAATTTCAAGGTGTCTGCAGCATCCTTGCATGGTTTCATTTGTAAAGCAAAAATGAAATTCAAGGAATTTTCTATAGTTCGATGCCCATATGAATACCATGTACCTGCTGAACTTAATGGTCTCAGTGGTGGCAGTGGACCCCTGTTAAAATTGCTTTGACCACCTCTACTGTCATTGTAGGTTCCCCTGGGCGTACTCTGTGCGCTCCAGCTTGAGCCTCGAGCACCTTCACGACGACTGTAATTTCCTGGATAGGGAGAGAAAAACCCACACGCTGCTGAGCAAACATCACTTTCTAGTTTCCATTTCAAGCCTCACAATACTCAGGGTAATAAATACATCATTTACATCATTCAAATAGATAAAGCTACTCTGCATCAACTGTACCCTCAAGTATTCTAACTCAAAGTCTGCAAGTTACTGCATTATACACAAAATTGGGGAAAATACCTATTTTACAGACATGAACTCAAGTTTAAAAGAATTCACATCATCTAGTGTCGGAAGATAGACTCCTATACTTCAAGGTTTTGTGATAAAGTAAATCCTAGTATTTATAACTTTACTAAATGGAAGTATTTTCTGTTTCTGCTATGCAAACACTTGCCCTAATTATAGGATGGAAAGGAATGCAACTTTGTCTGTAGATGAAAGAAACTTCACACTGTGTAGCTAGAATCTCCAGATTCACTGAAAACTGCATCTTATTCTTGTCAGGTTCTGCCATCCTTTTATTCATAAGCCTCATTTAAAGCCAGAGATGCATTGTGATGCTTGATTTCAGGAACTACCATGTCACAAAGGGTAGAGAATGCTTTTTATTTTTATGACTGCATCTCTGAAGCACTCCAACCATTGCTAAAAGAAAACAGCTAACTTCTTTTGTAAAAGAGAGCGAGAACAGGTAACTCACAGCCTTGTTTTAATTCCACAGCACTTGAGAGAACCTTTTCTAGTGCTAAACAACTTACTTCAACACCACTGCTTCAGGAACATCTCACACCAGAGATGATTAACTACTAGTAAATTGGTTAGTATTCCTGAAGCATTTTTAGCATTCATTTACTCCAATTCTGATACAGGAAACAACATACCTTTTGAAGCAGGTGGTGTAAAGAACCTGTTCTGACTGTGAAAAGCTCCTCGTCCTCCGCGATTCCCTGAGAACCCACCACGCGAAGAAATCTTCTGCGACACTTTTGGTGGCCTTTTGGCTGGTGG
Organism: Coracopsis vasa; assembly: GCA_026283785.1. Lineage (NCBI taxonomy): Eukaryota > Metazoa > Chordata > Aves > Psittaciformes > Psittacidae > Coracopsis > Coracopsis vasa. Next base: position 2,567 of record JANHGB010039188.1, read on the forward strand.
TATCCCGTCTGGAGCAACAACTTCTTTGCTCTCTGCAGCAACAAAATCATCCACATGCATGGAGGGCGGCCTGCTCGTGTTCTGTTTCCTCTGACGGAAGATATCATGTGGTCGAATTCCTTGTCCAAATCCTCCTCTGCCTCTTCCTCTTGGTGGTGGTACAACATGAGCTCTCTTTGCAGGCTCTATATACTCGGATTTTCCACTGTCATGACAAAGCATAATTTATTTAATGTAAAAATGTATTCATATTGAAGGTCAGGCATTCTCCATATTGGAGATGTAATTTGAAAGGTTTGAGAATATACAAGTCAGTGCTGAACACATTATTTACTCTTTACACTCATCTTACCTCGAAGTTATGAAGGTCTCGTGCTTGTGCTTGCCGAGTTTGAACCCTTTTGTGGTTTTTGTGCGTCCAGGAGATGATGGCTCTGACAAAAATGACCTCTCTAATTCAGCTTGCAAGTCAAAGTCACTGCAGCCCTTTTCTGACAGTTCAATCAAGTCAACTTTTACCTGCAATGATAGTTTTATTACAACAATCATCACTAGCTCCTCTGAAGAAGAAAACATGCTGCACGAGGATGGATGGCGTTCAGCAAAGGTCCTTCTGTCACAGCAAAAAAGCACCTTTTCATGCAGTTGTGTGGCTCAAAAAAAGCAGCAGTATTGTCACTAAGTAACAAAGGAGCAGCAGAGCTGCAGCAAAATTGTCTTGCTGGTTCTGGATCTCAGCAAAGGCAAGAGCATAGCTTTTAAGTACAAACACTTGTCACTAAATGACCTACAGTGAGGCATTCTTCTGCTGAAGCTATAGTCCTACACATTTATTAATGCTGCTTTTATACAGGAATCAACAGTTTGGGTTTTGCTTAAGAAATTAAAATACGAACACCTCTGCATGTTCATTAAAAGGAGCATATCTAAAAAAGAATGAAGGCAAAGCAGTCAATAGGCACTGATTATTTCTCACATAAAAAGTTAAAACACTGCCAACTGCTCAGTTTAAAAAAAAAGATTGTTACTGTCTATGTTTCAAAACATTTAAAGTTTAGATTATACAAATTGAGGTTCAAATCCTGTGACAAGCTTTTGTGCAGGAAGTTTCATTTACTAGAGCCGTTTTTTCCACTTTTGTCACATCAGAGCAAAGATTTCTTTAACAAAGTGTAGCTCTCGGGCTCTCTGGGTATTGCAATGACAGAGATAAGCAAGGAAAAGAAAAGAAATCACCATCTTTGTCTACATTTAACACAAACTGCTGTAAAGCCCCAGCAGCAATGCAGGTGCAGGTCAGGACTGACACAACTGTTCCTCTAAAGATGACTTCTGCATCAGAGCACTGCAGAAGGTGCCAGGTTTGCTGCTTCTTCCAAGTAAACCTGAAGGCATTTGGTAACAACCTGTAAAAAATGCCAACCCTGGTATCTGGGTCAGCTTACCCGGGTGAGTTCAGGAAAACAAACCCTTTGGCCATATGAATTCCTGATGCTACTACCTCAGGCTGACCCTCATTTTTGTTTCCACTTCAGGCAGGTTAATGAAGCCTTTTACCATGTCCAGATCAGTGTCTATTTCTTCAGCCTGAAAGGGTGAGAACCACATGGACTTCAGCTGGTCATCCATCATGTCTGCCAACACATATGTAGTCCTGCAATAAAACAATGCCAAATATCATTTTGGTTATGAATGACAACCAATTGCAAGTACATGCAGCATTACAGAACCTGGGGTGAATGTTGCTGCTTTACCCTTGATACTCAACATGAAATTAAATACACCAGGACTAGTAGGTAGTAGTGATAACAGTGGTGTTTAGATTTTGTTTGTAATATACTCATGCATCAATTCCTGCATTTTCTTAAGTAAATTACAGGTATGCTCACATATTTAACCATTTTACCTGTTGTTAAACAAATTCTGAAGAGAGTCTGGTGCACAAAGAATAGGCTCCACATCTTGGTCACTCAGTGGACAAGAATCACCCGCAGATTCCAACATCTGTCTCACTCCAACGATGTTGTCCAGTAAGGATTCAAGGCCATCATCTTCCTTTGAACGATCCTAAGGCAACACAGCACAAGTCAGAACTTTCTCCCCTCCTCAGAGAAGACAATATGTTTTTGTTAATTAAGGGGGTGGGGGAGATACTACACAAAACGGTCTATCTATCCCCATATATTGAAATGAAGACACCTGAGTACACAAACAACAGCACAGGAGCCCCTCAATACTCTGTAAAACAAACCTTGTCATCACATGCCCACAGCCACCCTGAGCAACCTGTTCCAGTGATTCCTCTCTCAGTGATTTCCTCCCCCCTCCTCCTAACATCAACCTGAACCTCTGAAGCTACAATTTGGAGTTACTGCCCCTTGTTTTATCATCTGGAATTTCCAAGAGGAGTTTAATTGTACCACCTCTGTTACTATCTCCCAAACAGCTCTAAGTTGTACCACCTCTATTACTATCTCCAAAACAGCTCTAAGTAGCTCTGAGATAGCTCCTTATCCTCATCCTCTCCTGACAGCACATATGCTCTAGGTCCCTGACCACCTTAGTAGAACACTCTTCAGTTTCCCTAGATGTCTCTGGAACTGGTGAGAGGGCAAAGCTGGCCTAGAGGCAAACACAGCTCTTCACGCAAGAGCTCACCAGCATCCCGTGGAAGTAACAGTAAGGTTCCTTGATGTGCTGACTGTGCTCCTTCCAGGACAGCTCAGAGCAGTCTGCCTTGTTTGCAGTGACCATATGCTGTTGGTCCAGGTTCAACCTAACATCCACCATAATCACCTGTCCCTTTTCAGTCCAGCCCACATCAAGGCGTGAGGTTATCCTGCTCTCACTACATAACTTTGCATCTTTTATAATGAACCACACAAGCTTTCAGCTACATCAAAGCTATGAGGTTTATTGAAGTCTCTCTGGATTGAGGCTTTGTCACTTTAGTCACTCCCACAGCTTACTGTCATTCACAAATTCAATGAAGATGTACCCACCATTCACGTTTCTGATGAGAACATGCAACTGTATCAGCCCCAGTACTGACTTCTGGGTACTCCACTTGTTACTGGTTACCAGTAACATCAAGCCACTGCTAAGCAGTGGTTCCTGTTGCTTATTACATTGATAATCTGCTTCAGCATATCCAATGCTCTCTGCTGTATGCATTCACTGCCTTTCAACACACAGTTAACTGCCTGTTTTCCTACGGTGTGCCTGTTCTCTCAGCACAAGGGGATACCAACCCTATCTGACACTCCTTACCATTATCACAAGGCAAACAATGAAGTCAGAATCCATCCTGCACAGAAGAGGTGATTTTGGACATCAGTTTTAAAACAGTTGCAACAGCTATTACCAGTTCCACAAGGTGCGCCACAGAGTTGTGCACCCTTCCCGCCAAGGAGGGGCAGTCTATATTGTTTTAAAAGCATGTTTGGATACAAGACCCCAACATCAACTTGCTCATTTAAATCCTTTTACCATAACATGCTTCTCCAGATCAAGCAGCAGGTTTTCTGGGGTTTCTTCTTTGTTCTGCAGTAGATGTTTTAACTCTGCAGTAGTCAGACCCAGCGTTCTACCTGGATGAGATCCATCTGTTTCCATAAGGCTTCCATCATCTCCGCAACATCCCTGAAACATTTGGCAAGTGAGAAATAACAACACATAAATATTCGTTATATCTCTGGACTGCAAATCCCTCAGAATTCAAACACAAATTTAACAAAACAAGAGTAATCTCTTGATTTAAAAACACTTAATACAAAGTATTTTAATAAAGTCAAGTTTAGATGCTGCATCAAGATGAATGCAATCCTTTCCTAGACAAGCTGAGGTCTGTATCACAGAATTAACAAAATCTTTTAGATTCCTCTCTATATATAGTACATATCAATACAGCAACTCTCTAACAGGATGCCACAAATCTTAAACCATAGCATGCTATTCACTTAAGACATCAGTATGAACCACTGTGCTGTTCTGCCTACTGAAATACCCTCTTATTTACTAAACATCTGTTCTGCCCAGCTTTCATTAAAAACTAAAGATGGCACTAACACTACTGATGGAAAAGCCTTACACAGCAATCTGCAGTCTACTACTTTCTGAAACAACTGTTCCTCAACATGTCTCACATTGTAAATGTCAGAGAAATGCAGCTGAGTTTCTCTAAGTATCCAACACACATTCACATACCAGCGTATCGGAGTTCAGAATCTGTCGCGTGAAATCCAGAAAAGAAGAGGCCAGTTCACCTGTGTCTTTGCTAAAACTAGTTATTACTCGCTTTAATACAGTGTAGAGAGCACTGCTGTGTTTTCTTAGGGAGCTGTTTTCATAATGAAAAGAGAGAAAATACTTGATTAGTGCATACATTCTAACATATTACAGTGAAATAGACTCAGTAAAATAAGCTATATGAAACCAAATCTGTTAAATTTTACAATTATCAAGTTGCCCATTATCAAGATTAGAAGCTGGACCTTCCTTATTTTCACTGTAGTAGACTGTTGCTCTCACCAGTGCTGTCTGCAGATATCTCAGACTGCATATACACAGCTATACGTACTATAGTGACACCTCTAAAACCTGCAAGAAATTACATTTTCATCTTTGGTAGCAAAGGGATAGGAGTACAGAAATATCTGCTTGCAAAGGACCTTATGTATAAAGCAGGATCATGATGTTACAATTTTACTGAATCCCAAGCTGCCTAACTGCAGAAACAAACCAGAAAGGTCATCATCAACACAAAAATAGCAAGGCTGTGCACTGAAGCTGACAGCTAGACATACAGAATCATAGAAACAACAGCATCTTATCTGCTTATTTTCAATTTGTGGGTTGTATTGCTTTTTGCATCCTGAGCAGCACAGGTCTGCAGTACTGCTCAGAAGTGTGCTTTGAACAATCTTTTATTGACAAAGCCTTAGGTACTACCTTTTTCAATTTGGGAACCTCACAGATTTTTTGCCTTTCTGCACCTCACCTTCAATGGACAGGGAGAGGCATTAAGTGTCAAACAACAGAATACTGTCCCACGCATGCAGATGTTCTGTTCAGAAGAGAGTGGAGTCAACATTAAGTAGTTATACAAAAAACCCAAACCTCTCATTTCTAAAGCCTTAACTGCCTGGAGGCCAGGACACTGTGGGGAAGTACAAACTGAATTCCCTCAAAATAAGGGGGATGTCAGACAGCTCTCCAATGTCCCAGATGAGTGCTCTAACTACCGAGTGACTCAAAAGGGAAGGACATGAACATCATATCTCATTCCAGTCCTCCAGCCTTGGAGTGACAAAATGGAGTACATAAACCTTTTTTTAATTACCTGTTTGTTGGAACAAAGTGCTCCTGTGTAAATACTGCAGAAATGGTTCAGAGATAAAATCTCGAGTAAAATAAGACCAAAATAGTGAGTAAAATATTGAAGCCCCAGAGAGAAATAAAAGTTCAGGTGCCTTATCCTCAACATTGCTACTAGAGGAGAAGGAAATGGTTTCACATTGTAGAAGTTTTTAAATGATTTTAAGTAGTCAGTGACATCTTAGAATACCATACCTCTTTAAGTGATAGAAGCCATAATCATGCTCAGTCAGGAACATCATTGTTCGGATACACTGCAGCAGACAATTGTAACTGCTCTCAGAATTAGTTAGTGTTTCCATCAGACAGTCACAAATTAAGGGCATCAGCTCTTTGCTTGGTAAAGAGTTGGAAAGCTGCTCTGATTCAGACACAGAGCCTTCTGATGAACTTGGTAAAATGAGTGCAATATCCTATGAAAAATGATTATACACATAGTAAAAAATGCATTCCATATACCAGCAGTAAGTATAAGCCATACCAGGTTCTCTCACTAACACTCTACCATCTTGTTCCAGTATTTCAGTTATTACTGACCAGTAAAATACTAATCTAGAGTATCCTTTTTATTTTGATTCTGTTAAGGGTTACAAGCCATTATTAATTTTTAAAAACATAAAAGCTCCAAAGGGTGAAATGTGATAGCAGAACCACAGGTGAAAGCCAAACAGTCACTGGATAATATGCCTACAGTTTCTCGCCTAGGTAGTCAAACTGTCCCTTAATCTATGTCCCTTAAGATACGAGGAGTAGCTGAGGTCACTTGGCTTGTTCAGCTTGGATAAGAGAAGGCTGAGGGGTGGCCTCATCCCAGTCTACAACCTCCTCACAGGAAGGAGGCAGAGGGCCAAGTGCCGATCTCCTCTCTGGTGACCAGTGATAGGACCCAGGAAATGGAATGAAGGTGCGTCAGGGGAAGTTCAGGTTAGACATTAGAAGGATCTTCACTGAGAAGGTGGCTAGTCCCTGGAACAGACTCCCTAGGGAAGCACAGCACGAAGCCTGACAGAGTTCAGGGAGCATCTGGACAAAGCTCTTCGTCATACAGGGTAGTTTTAGGTAGTCCTGCAAGGTGCAGGGACTGGACTTGATGATCCTTATGGGTCATTTCCAATTTGAGGCATTCTATGATTCTGTGGTTCTATGAAAATTTAGAGGTTAAGACACTACCTAGCAAGTTTCAAGATCTACTGCCCCCTCCACGTTTTACATCAAATAAAACAAGACTGACTTTAACAATAAATTTGCATGGGCAAAGATACAAATACTGTTGTTTATATGCAAAAGGCTGATTAATTTCTACCGACCAACAATGTCCACGTTTTTTGCGTAAGCGGGTAAGCACTAAAGCAAATAAATACATGCAACTGGTAAGGACAATAATGACATGCAAATCTATGCACACAACTAATGAGAAACTACCTGGGCCAGTCTATGAATCAGTTTCCAGGTAACACTTCTTACCTTGCTCTAGAAACCTGCACTTGTTTTTTTTAACAGTGGAGTTTTATGGTAGCAGCGTTATCATATATCTCTTTATAATTGGAATACTTTTTTACGTTTCAGTTACACAGCTAAGGGATACGTATTCATTCAATGCAAGAGGTGAATTGTGACAACTCAAGTTTTGCCAGCGACCCACACCTGAGGGGACAGTCAATCTTTGTGCCAGACATGTTTTGTTCTCTAATAAGCTACAGAATAGTGCACATAATGAAAAAGAGATATCATAGACCAAAAGGATTTACACTCAACAGCACAAAGACAGCAAGTCTGCCAAAGCAGCAACCATGCTCTTTTTTTGCTTTTTGTGTTTCAACAATGCTGGGGTTTTTTTATTTCTTTTGGAAAACAGCAGACACCTAAGAAATAACCTCACTTAATATGTCCCCTACAATTATCAACGCGTTTTGCAACAAATATAGGAAATACCTGATCACAGAGGGACTGCAAAAGGGAAGTTACATATTCAGCGCACTGTTGATGAGTGACATTGTCCCCAGCTGACCGCATCAAAGCCAAAAGCTCCTGGAAAACCTCTGCATACTTTTCATCACCTTTAGAAGTTCCACTGATAAGATGCAAAATAGCCAATTTACAAGCTTTATGTGAAGCCAGGGCATCCAATAAAGCAAGTAATCGAGTGGTCTGTCCAGTGTACTGTTTCTCTTTATCTTCTGTGTTGCTGAAAGGATATCAATACACTTTGAGAAAGCTGTTTTAAAGTGATCTAAAAAACTATAAAAGCAGCCATTAGTCATATAATTCTGCATTTAAAAAACCCACCTAGTCTACACAGGTAAACTTACATTTTCATTTACTTTCTGAAAACTGCTCAACTTTCACTAAATGACTTCTGGTTGCATCAAAAATTAACTACTTAATTGAATTAATGCAATCTATAGTATGAATTTAATATACTATACTCATTGTTTCAAACCTTCTGAATTTGTGGTATTCACTTACTCGAGATTACAAACATCTACACATTTCCCTGTTAGTGTGTAAATTTCAGTATAGAGAACTTTATTGGCCTACTTTTCTTATTTATATCAGCTAGGTCCTTTAGAAGCACTTCACAGACGAGATAAGGCTTTTTAGGGACAGCCTGAAGAAAATCTTCCTAGAACACTTACCATAAACAAAGAATGTGAAACTACATCAAAACTTAGAAGTACCAGATGGTCCCTTAGCAACATTAAGCATTCTCAGGACACAGTATATAGCACTGGACTGAGAATTCACTTAGTTCATGATGAGTAAGGAATATTTCTGAAAGTATTTTCTTCCTCCTAAATCTACTGCACTGAACCAACGTGAATTTAACAGTTCATTAAAAGATGTTTGCAATAGGAAACAAAGATACCTTTGTAGGTCTTCTACAATCAGGTCCAATACAGTCCTCATGATAAGAAGAGCAGTAGGTGAAGCCAAGTCACACAACTGAACACAAATTCGTCTCAACATATGCTGAATAGGCTGGCAAGATGAACCAGAGAAAGATCGAACTATTTCTTGTATCAGTTTGGCCTGGACATGAAGATGCATACTCCACAGCTTTCTGGTGTTGAGTGCCACTGAAATATCATGTGGTTCAATTACCTGCAGGAACAAAAGGACACGAGGGAGGTTTCTCCTTTCATGAGAAAACCTGAATTCTATCAGAAGATATATATAAAGACTAGGTAGTAATACTGTCCTCATCAAAAACATGGAATGCCATTTTCATTATTACCATTAAATGACAGGGCATGATTCCAGCAAATTGGGTATTCCTTCAGGAGCTTTGGTTGTCACAAACCTTTTACGCTTACTTATTAAAGATCACGGATTCAAGATCCATGCCAAAAGAATGGAGGGACTGAATGTATTGAGAGTTTGGCATTCAAGGTTAAATTCAACTGTTTCATAGTTAATTGTTTAAGTAATAGAATGGAGTCTAGGTAATTTCACAAGGGACAAAAGAACATAGGACGGAGTGCTCATTTTAAAAGATGCTCAAATAATACCCATTTTGTTTCTGATGAAAAAGATGTATATTCAAAGAATCTATATGAACACAAATGCTTTAAAGAAACTTTAATTCACCCTTTCACGTATCTGGTTTTTTCTACAACTGTGAAAATGGTCTAAGGATTATACATAATTAAAATCCTTTAAAAACTAAATAAATCTAAACCATACCTGAGTCGTCTGCATGGGTAGTGGAAGAGGCAACAGCTCTGAAAGCAGTATAAGTCCAGAGAAAAAGCCTTCAGGAATTCTCAAAATTGAAGAGAGAACTTCTTTCAGCATTAAAGACCAAGTATTGTTCGCCAAAGTTTCTTCAGAAATGGTAAGTTTTTCGTTAACCCCTTGTGTAAAAGTCAGTAAGATATCAACAATGTCATTCTGAATTTTTTGCTCATCACTATCTAAGCGGCCCGAGAGAGGAATAGAACACATAAGCATGTGTAAAGAAACCAGTGCTGATGGAACACGCATGTCTTTGAATTCAAAAGATCCACCCCTCAGGAGTTCTGTTAGCATCGTTTTAAGAAGAGTAAGGGTACAGCGGGCCATGGAAATAGTAGTAACTCTGTGAAGCGTGGTGCCCATGTTGACATGGAGTCGCCAAGGCTGAATAAGTATGCTGTTCAGCTTTTGTAACACTCGGATGAAGGTGTCCATTCCCTCAGAAGAAAAGAGCTGAATAACTGCAAGATTCCATTTAAGGTCTTTCTGTTGACCTGTACAGAAAAGAAATAACATCTCTGTATGTCTAATTTCTCCCAGGCAATCACAATTACACCTTAGACTGTTGAAGTAGAAGACTCAAAAAACTAAGATTTCTATGTGAAGCAGTACAAATATACGAACCTTCTACCATTGGTGGTGGACATGCAACATGACAAAGAACGCGAAGTGCAGTAGGAAGACCAACTCCATCAGGGGTCATCGAACTGTCAATATTCTTTCAGGTAAAAAAAAAAAAAAAAAAAAGAACCATTATTACAAGGAAGGACCTTACAACAGGTATATCAGTAGTTTGCTATTCAAATCCTGTATTTAGTTATGTAAATATTCCACACAATTCATTTAAGTTCAATTATTCCACCTTTTGGAAAGCAGTCACAAATACGGTTGAAGTGAAAAACAGGAGGGTCAGCATTTGTGTTGTGGTTTATGGGAAGCTGAAAGGTTTAAATAGTTGGATCTTTGCACCATGTAGTTACCTGAGATTTTCTTTCAATAAATATAACTGAGTGCAAGAACTAGCCTAAATCATAAGCTTCAATGAAAACATCTATTTTGGATAATAGTATGTCTTTTTTATTATGTTAGTTAGTATATACCTAAGATAAAATATCAAACTACAAAAGGTCTAAGCTTATAGAGCACAATTACAAGATAGCACCTCTCTGTATTTTACTAACCTGCTTGATATATTCAATGAGATTCGGAATACAATTTATTTCAAATCTAAGATTTTTCAAAGGTTCAAGCCACTTGCTGAGCTCTGGGGGGAAAAGAAAAAACAAACTTAAGAGTTAATCAAGTCAGTGTATTTACGAACATAAAATTTGTTTTCAATAAAAATGTACTAAGTTTACACAACAGATGCTAAGGTCAAGTGTGAAATCTGAGGCATACAAGGCAGCTGTAGCCAGCTGAAAAGCATCAACAAAAATAAGACTCCAGAACATGCAATATACCTCACATACATGGACAAAAGTTGGCACAAGTTAACCCAAGCACTCATAACTGTCATTTATCATCGCTATTATTTTTAATTAAATATATTTTACAAAAGACACTCGGGGTCCCACTGTCAGTTAAACAAAAATTCATCAAGAGAAAGGACCAAAGCACGTTCCCCTTAACGTACATAACAGGTTACTACAAACAGAATACAAAACTCCTATTAAATGCCCAAATGGAGCCAGTCTCTGCACCAGTAACACATACTCACTCTGGAAGTTCTTATAAATTAACAGCCTTTTAGCCCAGAGAAACCTGAAAGTCCCAGTTTCTGGGGACAAGAGATTTAAGGTTTTAAAACCTATTGTTCCTGGAAGGATTTTAAAAAACGTGAAGGTACAACGGTCGACTGTGCATGAACTGACAACTACTCTCAGACTGATTTGTGATTTGGTTTGACAAACTGGCCCTGCTTCTCATGAAACTGATGATCAGTTGAGGAGCAAAGAAATAAAAGCATGGCAGAGGAGGGAATTAAACTAAAACTTTGAAGAATGCAAATTTCTTTCAGTGCATTTAAGTTTTAGAAGAAACCACTGGTATGTCCACACAAGACAGTTAAGCAGTGCAGAGCACAACTCTGGACATCAGAGTTTCAATATTCAGGTGTCAGAATAGTCTCCATCTAGCTTTGTCCAAATGACCTGGGCCTGATACAAGCCAGGGAACACACCAAGACACAGTCTGGATCAAAAGGTCTAGTAACAGAGTAACATGCATTATTCTATGCCAGTTGGCCTAGGTGCCAGAAAACAGCCCCAGGATTATTTATGAGTATATATAAAGACCCTATAAGGTTACATCACTAAAGCGAACAGCAAAAATAAGAGCTCACTGACTAGTTACTCCATTTCTACTGAAGTCTGCTCTCTTATTTTGAACATAAACATTTTCAAACTTCCTGTAATTACCAAACTTAATTGTATTTAATGTTACTTGAAAAATAATCTAACTAGAAACAATTTCCTATTTAAGCCTCAGTAACAGAAAAAAACACCAAACCCTACACATTATCTCAGTGACTGAACTAATCAGATGCAGCTGGAAATGGGATTTCATTTTATACATTATCCAAACCAGATGATCATGAAGCACTAATTACCCACATATGAAAGGTCTCTTCTTCTATAGATTCAAACAATCCCACTGATAATGACACATACCATACCTTGCAATTTGGTGTTATTTTCATCTGCTTTACAAAGCTTCAGCAAAGGCACCGAGTGCTGTTCCAGCATTTGGACATCACTTGAAGATTGAACCACCAGCAAAACAAGGATGCAGGCATAATTATATGCAACTGACTTCTTAGACTTTGAGTCTCTGAAACAACAATAAGGGTTTTCTTTAAATCTTAGCTATTACAATTGGATTTCTGTTAGATTTTCATTTTTTGACCACCAAAAATCTACCTACATAACTTTTACCTTCACCAAAGATTGCCCCATATAATTATCAAAAAAAAGCCCAAACCCTTATCCTCCCATGCTTTTTGAAAAGTGAAAGCTTTCTTTAAATTGACTTCATATTTACTTCAGCTTCCACAAAAGATGAGAGCAAGTTGAGCAGCACACAGATGTTTTTCTATAACTTTGTGGTTTACAAATCTTGTTTTAAAAGTACTGCTATCTAAAGTAGTAGCACTGCCTGTCCGGAGAAAATAATCATAGAATCACAGACTGGTTTAGGCTGGAAGGGACCTCAAAGATCATTTAGTTCCAACCCCCTGCCATGGGCAGAGACACCTTCCACTAGACCAGGTTGCTCAAAGCCCCATCCAACCTGGCCTTGAACAAATAATGACTCTTTTTAGCACTTTTAAGAACTCAGAACTTCAGAGATTCCCATGCCAGAGAAGTGTACAGTGTCCAGTTTCCCCAATCAGATCTTTTACTTGTTTCACAGTCAAAATCTCTGTTTAAACAAAAACTGCCTACTTACTGACTTTTTTCACATAGCCAGAAGCCTGACCTATGTTACACTACCTTGGTGGATGACCTGCATAGGTTCTGGGTATTAAGCAGTTGGTTACAAACGACAGACCTGATTTTCTATCAGGTTCTTCTACTTATAGATTGTTTAGTTTTTAAATAAAAACAGCATGATCTAAAAGAAAAAATATTTTAGACTCACTGAATTATTTACAAAAGATACTTTTAAACCATAAAAATCTAAAGGATATAAATAAATGCATAAATTACCCTAAAGCTTCTTTGGAATAATATTCCATTAAAGTAATAAGACTTTGGAGATTTTTCTCCAGACTGAACACATGAGCCACAGCAGATCTTCCCACAGGGTTAAAGGTGATCAAGTAAAGGTTGTGAAGTGTTCCCAGCAGATCTGAATGGTCAGTCTCCTCACTGGCTGTGCACCGCTGAAAGTGGCAGAATAATTCTGAAATGCACTGTAACGTCTGTGTTGAATGCAGGAGCCACAGGGCAAAAGTATCCTCATTGGCACCATCTGACTGGAGACCTTCCTCCTGATCCGGATCAGAAAACTGACAGAGTGCTCTAATCAACAAGTTTGTTGCTTCATACTCAGAAATAAAGAAAAGAAGCCCCTTCTGTGACTGTGCCAGGAAGCGCAATATATCTCGTATAGCTTGCAGCACGCCTGGATGTGCGCCTGTCACTGGCATAGACAGTAGCAAAGTAATGCATTCCAAGAAATGGTGACTATGAAGATACCTGGGAAACAAAAAAAGAACAGGAAAATTATCAGTAATATTACAATCATCTCGTAACACTGCATAATAACATTATATAAAATTACATGACTCCTAGCTTCAGAACTTGCTGATCTGTAGACTATGAGAAACAATAACTGGTTATGAAGTAATACAAAAATATAACCTTATAAAACATAATTGCTGTAATATTTACAGGAAGTAAATAACTGAATATAAAATGCTGATCTTCAAAGCCCCCCCAAAAAAAAACCAACCCCCACCTTACCTACAACCAAAATAATAATTCATATTTTATTAAATTTGCTGTATCCGAATAATCATCAATGGTGTGTTAAGTATGCTAAGAAATCAATCAGTATGGCATACATATAAGGTGATTTGAAGTCTCTTTGCACGTAGATACTTGTATTCACCCAGGACCTACACCACTACTATCAAAGCAACCTGTTAGCATTTAGAGAAATACTTTCTAGACAGAAACTTGCTATCAGAGAAATAACCCATGGGAAGCTTTAAATGGCTGAAGTCAGGCAGGCCTCAGCTCCTTTGTCTGTGCTGTGAAACACTGAGCTACGCTGAAACAACTGCACAAATTCTAACTGTGGCTGGCGTGCATCTTGCCATTTTGGCATACAGAGAGAGGTATTCCAGACTTCTGTTATCCACACACACAGATGTGTTCCAAGATAACAAAGGAAAACCACTTTTCAAACATGCACTGGAACAGCAACTAGCACAACTGAATGCGACTGAAGTGCTAGCATGACACTAGTAAGAGCAAAGACGTTGACTTCTTGTTACATGCATACTAGGTTGACTGAAAGCCAGCAAAATAACAAGTAATTAACTATCAAACTCTCCCAGACTTTATAAAGCACAAAATGAAACATCTAGAAAAGCATTAGTCAACAAGGTTACTGCTAAAAAATACCTATATCAAGTTGGAGGAAATACACTCTAGAAAGTGAATTTGCAATTGCCATACCTAAACAGGACAGGGTAAGGATCATCCCTTTCTGGAGGGCCTGTAATACGTGCCATAGTTGGGAAAGATTTCACAGGCGGCTGAATCATTGTATGAGGAGCAGTTTCCATCAAATGGAAGATTTCTTCAAGAAGACTAACAAGTTTTTCCATCTCTCCTTCGCTTATATTAGAAGATTCCAAAAGATGATCCATGTCCATAGGAGCCTCCACATCATTCTCATATTCTTGGTTGGTTCTTTCAAGTCCTGCCAAGTCCTGGTCCTGTTCTGATTCGGTGTGATTAGGAAGAGAAGGAGTGTTCTCTGCTAATTGATCAACCACCTTTTTAATGTCTAACAAAATCTCATAGAAGTGACATTTCTGCAGAATTGCAGAACCAGCAGTAACTACCCTCACAGTCTGATCTAACAGTATGAGTTCCACGAGTTTCTGATAACCACTTTTCTCATGTACATCTACACCACCTCTGAGAAACATTTCCATTCCCTCGGTCATACTAATAACACTATCCAAAGCTTTAAAAGCATTAAGTTTAAGGGAGGATGATACATGATCTGCAAATAACAGGTCAAATAATACATTAATAACTCCTGCCCGCAAGAGTGCTGTTATTCCTTGAGTCCCACATTCTCCTAACGACGATACCAATTTTGTCCCAGCTTTGAGTTGTCGGACATTCAAAGCAATGGGCTGTTTGAGAGCTACCTGAAGGTTTAAAGCTTGTAGGGTCCAGTCTACTAGCTGGGTAATATAGTCTTGCTTTGTGTCTTTCACCTGCAGGTAGCTCAATCCTTTTACTATTAAACTTGGAATTTCTTCTAATGCAGTGACCCACTTTGCACCCCTTTCCTCTTGATATAATTCCAACAGTTCAGTTAATTTAACTGAGGCTTCCACTGCCCCTGAATTTTCTTTTTCTGGGTCTTGGTCCTTTATTTTACCAACTTCATTTTCAAATACAGTCTTGTAAGGGCAGCTGAAGTACAATAGAGGTCCAAGCTCCTTTTCAAAAGGTTCATATGTCACAGGAGGCACAGATGCCAGATCCTCAGGAGTATATTCAATATCAAAGCTCGGATACTTAAATGTTTCACGTTCCAGATCAGCAATTCCATCTTCATCACTTGATATCTGCTCATATCCATCATCTCCTAAAAAGAAAAATATTTGGTTACAAAATAAAATTCATTATGAATAAAACAGTTCGTAACTGCAGAGAATCTTCTCAAAAAGTAGCAATTTATTTAACGCAAATATTACTGCTTAGAGAACAATCTAACATACAGAAAGCTTTCTCTCTCCAGACACAAGTGAAAGCCCCAGTTAACAGATTTTTAATGTAGTAACAGAGACATTTAAAAGAATGTACAAAGCAGAAAGTTTAACTGGGTGTCCTGGGTTCAGCAGTAGCAGTCATTTTTCTTCTTAGTAGCTGGTGCAGTGCTATGTTTTTGACTTTCAGCCTGGGAACAGCGCTGATAACACCGATGTTTTTAGTTGGTGCTCAGTAATGTTTACTCTGACCAAGGCATTTCTGAGTCTCATGCTCTGCCAGGGAGGAGGGGAAGCCAGGAGGAAGCAGAGACAGGATACCTGACCAAAACTAGCCAAAGAAGTATTCCATACCACAGCACGTCAGGCCCAGTATATAAACTAGGTGCAGTTACCCCAAGGGCTAGATCACTGCTCGAGTCAGGTTGGGCATCAGTCGGCAGGTGGTGAGCGGTTGTATTCTCTCCCCTTCTTATTTTTCTTATCATTATTATTATTGGTGGTAGCAGTATTGGTTTTGTGTTATACCTTATTTACTGGACTGTTCTTATCTCAACCAGTGGGAGTTACATTTTTTTGATTCTCCTCCCCATCCCTCTGGGAGCAGGGGGAGGAAGTTGGGGGGAGTGAGCGGGTGGCTGCGTGGTTCTGGGTTGCCAGCTGGGCTTAAACCATGACACTGGGGTACACATTGACAAAATAGAATGTTCATTCTTACCTATACAAGCTGTATCCGTTTTCTTCTACTTATAGAAAGTAACAGGAAGATTTACTATAAAGGAATAAATATTACACAGCAAAATACTGTTCTCGAGAGATGACAGAACCATAAATAAGGCAGGCAATGGTGCAACGACCAAGTGAAGATCTAGTTCTCTTCACACCTCGTAATCATAATGGTACTGCCATCAACATTTCATTAACCTTTCTTTTTCCTTTCATTTTTTACAACTTCACTTACCTTCGCCTTCTTCCTCCTCTTCACCCTCTTCATCATCTTCATCTTCCTCCTCTTCCTCCTCCTCTTCCTCATCAGCAATACTCTCTACTGTATGCCCATCATCATCATCGTCATCATCATCCTCATCCTCCTCATCCTCAACATCCACATCATCTTCATCATCTCCTTCTTCTTGTTGATCTTCCTCCACTTCTCCATCATCAGAATACTGGCTTTCTTGATGAATGGATGTTCGATCAGGAGAAATGGGCTCAAAGTAATCTTCCCTATGGTCCACATCATCTTCTTTTTCCCCAACCACTAAAAAGATATACAAAATTTAAGGAATGAATACAAGATAACTTCTCTGAAATCCAATGCTCAATTACACAGGATCATAGAATTGCTATCTACTAACTTTTAAATCAATACAATTTAACACAGTGAACAGATTTTCTTTCAAATCCCTTTCTTAAAACTGAATCTGTCCAGCAGAAGCTACAGCAGATAGGAAACTTCACATTGGGCAGGAACACAGAATCCTGCCTCCACTAAACAATGAGCGTAGCAGATAAAACAGACTGTTCTCATTCTACCTGACACAGGCATAGGTTCATCATCATCATCATCAGGAGGAGGAGGGCCTGGAGGTGTCCTTGGTCCCCTAGGTTGTGGTCTTGGAGGACTGCCATTGAACTGGTCTTCTTTCTCTCCATCAACTATATTTATTGTGAAAATACAAGCTTGTATTTAATGGAATCACAAGAATAGAAGCAGGAAATTTCAGGTTTTACGTGCTACTTTTGACTAGGGAACACCTTCATTTCCCAGCTATGTAATCTGTATTCTGCATCCGCAATATGCGAAATCACTTTTGATATAAACAAGAACTACACCAATAAGCAAGCATATTACCACCACTGATTTTTTTTTTTTTTTAACATCATACTGTGTTAAAATTAACAAGGGTAATTACCATTTTTGGTTTCGGAACTACCAATACTTCAACTCTACCAATAATACCTGAGTTAAATTAAAAAAAAAAAAAAACAAAAAACCCACACAATTTAATCAACTGGATTTTACAGTTTATAACAGTTATTACTACACAGATATTCAAATTTTGCAGCTCAACAGCTGTACCCTGAACAAGACAGTTCTAATTTTAAGTCTAAAACCAATACTGAAGCAGAAACTTGATCCTGAATTCTGTTCATGGCCATTACAACACCAGTGCAAAGCAAACACTCTTCTGTAATTTACTTTTCATACACAAAAGGGAAGTTAATAATGGATGTGAAGTTTTCTTGTTATGATTTTAATATTGTTCTAATAATTTTTTGTGGTATCAAACATCCAAATTTTAATGAGTTCACACAAATTAACTGTATTTTGACCATATTAAGTAATTAACAATAGATCAAGTAACCCACTCTCAAAAAAGCACTAGACAAGAACCTACTTAAAATCTCTCAATATAAATATAAAAAAAGTAGAAAACTTAAGGACAAAGACAAAGCTAGAAAAACAAAGCCACTGAAATATAAAATATGAAAGAACTGATTTATGAGTTTGTGTTTTTGGTTTGTTTTATCAGATGGGGTACCATAATGTTTACTTCTTTAAAACAAAATCTCTGTCTTCTTATAAGGCTTACCATGTTTTGAGTTTCTTTTCAAACCAGGCTGTTGCTGGGGAGGTGGTAGCGGAGGTGGTGGAGGGGGAGGTGACTCTCTCTCATGACTTACTACCCTGTCGACTGAGCCATATATTGCCAAAGTCAGACAGTTGTACCACCCTCTTAGAACCAATCCATCTGTGTTGACCTGTTGGGTTTTTTAATGAAAAACCACTTAAAAACTACACAAGACAACTTCAGAAAAGTTATTTTATTCTATCAGTATCTGCATAAAAGCAAGAAAGCAGAACAGAACAATAAAATGCCTCTTTACACCACATTTTGAAAACTGAGAAAACTTTAAATACATTAATCTTTACAACAAATAAATACTGC
>JANHGB010039192.1:0-32449 GCA_026283785.1 Coracopsis vasa
CCCTGCCCATGGCAGGGGGTTGGAACTGGATGATCTTAAGGTCCTTTCCAACCCCAACTATTCTATGATTCTATGATTCTAAGTAGAACTTCAAATTTTGTGTAAGTCATTTATTTTATTTCTCTGGCTTCTGAATCTATTTTAAAAGCTGTTTTGCTAAGATTAAGCACTGCCATGGAAATAAACCTGTCATTCCAACTGTTATTATCATTTATATTACCATAATGTCTAGGAGTTCTCAGGAATTACTTCGTGGCATTAGGTGTTGGGTAAACACACAGGGAGAATAAAGTCCCACATCCACAAAGAGCTTACAACAGAAGTACAACACCAAGCTACAAACAGTGCAGTGCAGCAACAGCCAGAGTCTGACAGCGAACAATGAGATATTGATGGCTTAAGAGTGAGTGATCTTAGTCCAGCAGAGCCTAAATTTGACAACACTTCAGTGTTGTAAGGAAGGCTTTGCCAGCATTGGTGAGGAAATCCTTTTGAAACGAAAGGGCAGCCTCAGAGGTACTTTTTGCAACGTTTGCAAGATTTAATAGTGGATAATGGTGCAGAAAGGTGAAAAAAACACAGGCAAGAGCTGGTATCTGAGAATTAATATATGCTATCTGTGAAGTTTTGACTATGCTGAGAATGGCATATTGAAACATGTGGAGGCGCAGCATATGCTTGGTACTAGCAAGTAGACAGAATTGGCAGACGGATTCAAGAAAGTAATGTTTCAGCCATCAGCCTTCGGGCTACAAAACATACACCTTGCAAGTGGCTTTTTGGATAGGTAAGAGCAGGACAAGATTCTTTAAACTAACACTGTGTGTTGTGACAGACATGAGGTAGAAAACCTTGAAGAAATGTTCAGGCTAGAGGGAGAAAACACAAGAGAGAGAAAAGAGATCTGTCAAGATTCAGATACTGCTCAAATGTAAGGACCCAGAGAGATGCTGAAATCTGAAGAGATGCTGAAGTTCTAAGGCTTGTCTGTGTCACAAAATGAGGGATTTAGAGTTGCTCAAAGAATGACCAACAAAGGTATTAGCAAGAGTAGTTTTAATAGGATATATAAAGGCATGACTTAACAGGACTCAATGGCAAGGTTCACGCTATCATTATTACATGGATGAAGCATACAAGGGAAAATTGAGGTAAAGATGATTGATACAAAAACTGAAGGCACAAAGTGTAAGGAAGACCCTCCTGTTGAGTGACAAGGTTCAGAATAGACCCCCTTGCTTTCTAAGCTCCCAAAGGAGCCTAGGTTCAGCTGAAGCTAGTCTTAGTCTCAGAGTTGGTCAACAGTATACATCTAAAGGGTTATAAGTGTCATTTAGCAGCAGTTTGCAGTTTTAAAGTGGATCTTATGAATCAACAGAATTTACTACAATTGCTATGACAATCTAGCACATACACACACGTATATAAATACATATAAAGGTGCCTGTTAAAAATCTCCCTTGAGTCAGTAAAATATTCATGTCTGATGTCCCAGCATTTCTCAGTGGGTGAGGGTCGAGTCTTAAGGACTGTGGGGACATCAGCCCCGTCAGAGGGAGTTGCCGGTTGCTGCCTGCTGCGGGCCAGCAGAGCTCAAAGGGCCTCACTTAGGACCACTATCTATAAGGTTGTGAGATGACTGGCTTTAGTCATTAATAAATCTCCATCCTGGCCACAAACTGAGTCAGTAATCACTGGGAGTTTTTCAAAACTCTTGTCACAGTGATGCTGTTCCACTCTAATACGATCAAGGGAAGGAGTGTTCTAAAGCTGTCAGGGCATGATGGATTATCCCTGCTCTCCCTTCCCATCTTGGCCAGGGAACAATCAGTGCCTCCCTCCTTAACCATGCAAGAGTGCCTGGTATGGTCAAGGGATGCTTCACTGCCCAGCTCATTACTCAAAAGCCAAGGCCTGATGGGAATTCATGAGATCCTAGAGCAGCCCAGAGGATGAGGGGAGAAGGGGGGAAGAAGGCACCATCACAGTCTGTAATAAGTAGGATTGTTTTCAACTATGTTTGTAAAGTCAAAGGAAGATAAAGGATGAGACTAGCTTGATAGAAAGAGATCATCCTGAAGGAGAGAGGTAGGACTCCGACTCCTCAGGTTGCTGAACTTTGTACCATCCAGAGGCAAAGTGTGTAAAGGAGATGAGGGAAGAAAGATGAAGGAAGAGGAGATGGGAAAGATGAGGACTATTAGGCCTCATCACGATGAAGGAGGAGTTTCCAAAGTATGAAGAGAACTGGAATAAAGGGAAGTAGAGAAGGAAATAAAGTGAAAATTTCAAAACTAAAAGGCTGGTTGTGTATGTGTAACGCAAATGGCAGGCCACAAAGATTGAAGATACTTGGCTAGCAATAGATCATTAGAAACCTTGCTGAGAGCAATTTCAGTGGTCAGTGGGATGTAATACAGAAGTGAAATAGAGAAAGCAGGAGCTCTTGCTAATAACACATTTCAAGAGTGTAAAAAGAAAAGGGGATGGGATGTACAGGTTAGGAATACCTTTTTTCCAATAGGAGAGAAACTGAATTTCTTTCTGAGAAGAGCTACAAGCAGATAGTCAATGGGCTTCGGGAGAATGAGAAAGATGAAGGTAGAGGGAAAAGCACCATGTAATAAATTACTATGAGAAATCAGCAGAGATTACCAAGAGGCGTGCAGCAAGGTAGGAATAAATGCATTTATTTGCTGCCTGAGAGAATTGCATAAACTCCATGGTGCAGTCAGAAGCAGGAAACTTTATCCCACCTAAGGGATCAGCTTATGGTTTATGTCAGAGTCAAACTTACTACTGAATCTGAGCCTCTTCCCAAATTGAGGGAAATTCAGCAGCCTTTAATGCTGAGATGTAGCATAATCCTAGTGCATTTTCCTCACTAATTTCCTCGGCTGACAAGAAAAAAATGGATAGGATGTATCTCTGCTTACAATAGTCCTCATACTGTTAAGCTTAAGCTGGCAGGTCAGAATTGCTTCAGAATAGCTTGATCCCTTCTTCTGAAGGTGTTTTTACTTGACTATAAACACTTCTGAGTTTAATATACACCCTTTTTCTAGGCTAACAACATCAACTTGTTGGGATTGTTTTGCAAATAGGAAATTAGCTGTTTCCTGGGATTTTAGTCATGAATATAACTTTCCTTCAAGACTCTGAGAAGCTTCAGCATGGATTAAATCCAGAAGAATCCTGAACATTCTTTGCTTGCTGCTGTACAAGGTACTCCACAATCTGTTAGGAAAAGGCGGAAAGCAATGACTATGATAGGTTCATCTGAGTTAGGCTGTTCATGGAAAACAAATGCCTGTCTGCTGTTAGATGCCTATAAGGTAGTCTCTCTTATTGCTAAGATCAAATCTGTCATATGGAGAGTCCCAGAGGATGTCTCAAGTGATTAGGTACTGCAGTATGTGAAAGCAGGAGAGACCCTGTACCAAGTGTATAAGAAAAATATACAATCTTTTGGTTATAGGGGATATACTTACATAGACCAGAAGCAGGTCACAAAGTTGCTGAGACTCTCCATCCACTAATACATAACATGGTCTTAAAATCAGCAAGCTTGCTGTATATTAGAAGAAAGATGCTTACACGTACATAAAATATACCATCCATCCTACTCCCCTTCTCTGGGTAAAGTTCTGTATTCTTCCCATATTTCATGCACTTCCATGTAATTCAAACCTACTGTGAAGAGAACCATCCTGTTCAGCATCCTCAAGTAAATAAAAAGTTTTAATCCCCTGCTAGTTTAAATTCGTAACTAATCCCGTTATGATTCAGTAAATGTTTCATTTTACACTTGAATTTGTGAGGCAAATTTGTCTCTCTTTACTAGAGACTTCATCTCTGAGTGTCCTCTACACCTTCCTCATACGGTCTAAGAAGTTCTGCAACACGCACCTCCTTTGATTTGAATCTGTGACAACAGCAGCACTTTGTAGCACTTCCACTGCTACAAGCACAGCAAAAATGCTAATTAAATCCATCTTCACTCAACTGCATAAAGAGAAATTTAAATGACGGGTATCTCAGTAGCCCCCAGCACATTTCCCTTGCATTTAACTGCTGTTTAGGCACCGATGCTCCTACGCACTGCTTGGCACATTTCACTTTTATATTCTCTCCTGTGATTCCAATTGCTGAATGCATCAAGATACTGAAAAACAGCTACATCTCCCATGCTTAGTGATCTCTGTATTTCAGTATCAACCCCAGATAACAACTGGAAGGGCCAAGGCCTTGATGTAGTGACTGTGCTTGCTGCTGACCATTAAACTGCTGACCCTGCTTAACACACGTCATGCTTAACGTGCCGTCACCTTAGACGCAGCGTTCAGACCTTCGCCAGGGAAGTGATGTGCTTTGCCAAGCCATGCTGTATAAAGGAGATATTAAACCTGATGTGCTGCCTTCTCGTTAGTAAATAAAGGTGGTGCTAGAACAACTTTTCAGTTCTCAAGGACAGTAATCGCAATAATAGTTTCAAAGAGCAGAAACAACACTGCAGTTCCACGATGGATGGAATTCATAAGTGAATATACAGAACAAGACTAAATAATTTGGTTTTACTGAAGTAACCTCTTCATT
Source organism: Coracopsis vasa (assembly GCA_026283785.1). NCBI lineage: Eukaryota > Metazoa > Chordata > Aves > Psittaciformes > Psittacidae > Coracopsis > Coracopsis vasa. Next base: position 4,597 of record JANHGB010039192.1, read on the forward strand.
AGTATGTAACTACTCCTCCATATTGCAGCTTTGTTCAGCCTTTGGAAAATACACCCACTATTTACAGCCTGTTGTTAGGAGCTCTGAGCACTGGTAAGCCCACATACTCTGGGCTCAGGGGAGATAGAACTATGGAGAGATTTAGCTAAGTGTTACAACCTGCTAATGCTTTTCTAAAGAAAGAAATACCGTGTGTTGCTGTAACAGTACTTTAGGAAGTTACTCTTACACTTGTAGGCTGAAATCCTCACCTCTGCTTTGATTTCTGTGCTTAAGGAAGAGGGCAAAGGAGAACAGAGCAGCTCTAGAAACCACAGTTATAGGGAGGGTAGAATTACAACGGAGCCATCAGGTAGCATTTTCAGTTGCTGGTGGGACTGTGCGCATGAAATACCAGGGCGACAGGCAGAAAAGACAAAATTCAGATGAAGCAGCAGGGTCATGATTTTGAACAGCCACAGGAAACTGCTTCAGATGGGAAGGACAGGGCAAGGAAAGACACATTGAAAGCCCCATATACCCAATCTCCGGGCAAGTTCCTCTTGGCAGGAGATTGCAGAATCCCTTGCAATAACAAGAAAATATCTTGGCCCTGTTACTGTATTTCACATGAAAGGCTCCTTTCCCTTGCCTTTAGACCAACCTAATTAATTGTTTCCTAGAGCAGCGACTTTGTGACCACCTGGCAGTGCCTCCCTGGCTTCTGGCAAGATGCATAAACCCAGCTCAGTCACACAAATGCCATTATACACACAAGCACCACGCATCTGTTTGCACATAGAATGTACAAGTACGTGTATGTACAGGCTTGTTGCTTGGAGAGTACTTAGAGAAAAGTAGGGGGAGAAGGTGTCATTGCAGAGCTTTATGACACAAGGCAAATGCTCACTGAGATGCTGAGAGATGACATGGCCCTGCCTAAGCTAGCTGAGGCTTGGCAGAGGCTTTAGATGCATTTTATAGCAAAACATAAAAATTGCAAATAGATTTGTTGGAATGTTTGTCAGATTCAGACTCATTACATCAGGCTAAGCTGAATATATTTAATGTGGATGGAAATCCAAGAAAGTTAGCTGGGTTTTAAAAGTAGCATGTATAAATGTTTTAAATATTTGAATAGATATGAGGAATAATCTTTAGTAAAGGAGGAAAAAAACCCCTACACAGATATACTATTGTTGCTGGGGCTGTCCTATAGCAGATATGCCAGAATTTTTGGCATTCCATGCTTTCATCAATGATAAATCACTGTATCAATAAAAATACGCTGAGCAGCATAAATACAGGATTATCTTCATAGGTATGTTGGTACTGGTCCTCAGCTGTATTGGTGCACACAAGAAGCCTGTATTAGTACTCTGTGTCCATATGTTCTTAGTCAAAGCTGCGAAACTGTTATCCAAGTAAAACAATTAAAACAAACAGTTGTTTTTTTTAGAAGCTGCTGTTGAAATATGGTTCAACCATAATTATTTACGTTAAACAGGCACCCACACAGTAGCCACAGTAACACGGTCAACAAACAGTGCTTCAAAGTGGAGTTCAATGCAACGAGATCTGTTCTAGTAGCGAAGTTTGCTCTGGGATAAACTGAAGGCTACAAACCAGTTGGTCACTGACTCATGCAGCACACCATTTCTCATCTCTCTTGCCTGCAGAAATGGAATAAAACCAGATCTTTGGTTTTCAGACCACTGGGTAACCTGGAAGCTGGGGACTCCTCATGACTGCATGCTTTACCAGCCCTCAGATCACCAAATGGCCATATGACATCCACAACCGCAGAGCCCTGTGGGAAAGGGAGTGTGAAACCAAAAGCATTTGTTAATGAAAGGATTTTAATCAAGCTGTAACCCCTTACGGCAGATGCATTTCATAACTCCCACATCTATGGGCATGTAAAGACAGACACAGAAAGCCAGCTTTGAAAGAAAAGATAAAATGCTGAATGTTTATTTTTCCATGAAAAAGCTTTACAAGGAAAAAGGTTCCACAGGAGAAAGAGGACATTCTTTAATCACTGTTTATTTGTTGAATTGATATCCGAGGCTGACGTTTCTTCTACAGTGTATTTATTTGTTCTTATAATATTACAGGACATTTACCTTTCAGTTAAAAAGGATCATAATCCATGAATATTGTTAAGAACACTATTAGGCAATACTGTATATGAAGAATTCACACAACCTACATCAGCTGTAGATGAAGTGTCTTCAGTTTTAATTCTTCACATATTTTGTAGCAACAAATATAAACCACATCTTTTAAATGTTCAGACATCTGAAAGGCTTTGCATCACGTAATGGAAAAACAGAGGTTTAGTATCTCAAAGAGCGGACAGAAATATTCCAATGTCCACAAAGCAACACTGAAGCTCTCAAGGAAGAAGAAAAAATCCCCCTCTTTCCCCTTAAACCATATGGAAGCATTTATTAAGGTGTTAAGTGCTCAAATGTGACTTTCTTCACTAGTGTTATACTGCTGGGATTTCTACACACCCCAGCATCAGAACCTAAATGCAGTTACATGGCTTCACAGTGAGAAAAGCTGACCCTTCCTACAGAAGAGACCAACCCTCCACCCCTCAAATACCAAGAAGCATCACCCTCACCCTTTCAGATCACTGCATGTTTTGCCTTCCATCTCACTGAATTTCACGCTGTTTGAAATCTCCCTGCCAAGTTTGTTCTGAAGCGTACAAAAGAGGTAACAACAGTTTCAGGAGTAAGTTCACAAGATGGAGAAACACCCCCCCCAAACAGCAAAATAACATTTTGAAGTACTTTGTAAGAAGAGTATTTTGAACTATAAGCACCTTGATTTCAACTTAATTCATAAAACATGAAGAAAACTCTTCAGTTTCAGAATTAGTAGAATTAAACCCCTGAAAACTAGCAAACCATGAAGGTCAAATATCTTATTTCAATCAGTACTCCAGCATTTCTGTGAAGATGTACTTTCAAGTATTGTTATGGAAGGCACTGATTTCTTCCTTCAGCCAGCACGATGTAATTAAAACACAGAATTTCTGTCACATTGGGCTGAAATCCTGGCCCTTAAGATATCTGCTGCTAACCTTGGAGCATCTGGATTTTACCCAGTTGCAGTTTTACAACTACCTTCATTTATTCTTTCTCCTTAATTAATTTCTCTATAAAATCACACAGATCCACCAGAGGTTTTAATGACACAATGATTAATGGTACACTAATGGCAGCAATTTTACAGAAGAGACAGTTTCAATTGCACCAACTCTCCTTGAAATGTGAAATTGGATAGCTTAAAAATTAAATATTCAAAAAATAGAACATTCTGCAATTCTGTTCCTTCACTTTTCTATCAGTTCAAAATTGTTAAGAATTGGAAGCCAGTTATTTGATACAGGCAACGCTCAGGACAGATGCCTTGAATGTACAGCTCATACACAGGTATTTCAGTTTAATCAAGAGCTTGAAAAACAAGCTCTTATTTTTCAAACAACATGAGTGTAAAATCAAACAGGAATTGTTGCTTTGCTTTCTATGAAGTCTGACAAGGGCCAAATGGGTTGAGTTTCTTAATCCTTAGACAAAAGGGGAAATAACACAGTGTGTAATATTGCTCTTCTGAGGCACGTTGAGTACAGAGCATTAACTTAAGGTAGACTTATGAACGGAATTTCACAAATGGGGTTTCTTTACCTTAAAATTGTCAATGTTTCAGAGGAACTAGGCAAGACTTGAGAAATACTTGCAATTCTTTTGCTTAGTCCTACAGCCTGCAGTTTGACAGAAAGTACTCTGGTGTGCTTGAAAGCAAGGGACTAGCAAAGAGGAACACTGAGCAACAAGTAATTATAGCTACACAAACATTCCTCAACTTATATCCAAGGTTTCTACCTTTACAGTTGTGACAAAAATCTATTCCACTGATAACAATTAAGCACATAATTAAGACAGTAAATTACATAACAGCCAAAGTATTTATAGGATCAAAGTTTCCTGAAATTAAGAGACATCAAAATCACGGCACAGGACACTCAAGTTTGATGGGATGCTCTGAGAGATCTAAAAACCACCTCAGGACCTCACTGGACACGGCCAGAGGTAAAGGTAAAAATTTTGACAGTAGCTGTGTAAGTGTTAAGGTTGATGAAGCTGACCTGAGGACATAATCTTATTCTAATGCTACCTAGAGTCATGGGGTGGGTGCTGATAGGTCCTAGAATCCAGTAACTATTACCAGATATCTTAAGATATCTGAAGGGGGCCTACAAGGATGCTGGAGAGGGACTCTTCATCAGGGACTGTATAGACAGGACAAGGGGGAATGGGTTTAAACTTAAACAGGGAAAGTTCAGGTTAGATGTTAAGTTCTTTACTGTGAGGGTGGTGAGGCACTGGAATAGGTTGCCCAAAGAACTGGTAAATGCTCCATCCCTGGCAGTGTTCAATGCCAGGCTGGACAGAGCCTTGGGCATCCCTGCCCAGGGCAGGGGGGTTGGAGCTAGATGATCTTAAGGTCGTTTCCAACCCTAACTATTCTATGATTCTATGACATGGTCTAGTGTGAGATGTCCCTGTCCATGGCAGGGGGTTGGAACTGAATGATCTTAAGGTCCTTTCCAACCCAAACCATTCTATGATTATACGATCCTATGACAAAGAAACTAAGGTAAACTCGGGAACTCAGACATAGGTGTGTTGAATCCTGAAAGGGAATGAATCCTGATCCTTAATGAGAGGAGTGATTTTACATATGGTAGTACAAAAACTATAAAATATAGAACAGCTGCTTCTGATGGAATTCAAATAGGGTTACATGAACATAACAGAATGTGAAATATTAGAAATATCATTTCTAAATTAATGATTTGCTGTAGACTACAAAGTCAGATGAGGTGGCTTAATTAAAAAATAAGCAGGTCTCACATTTTCAACAACTGTCTCCAACTAATTGTCACTATTCTTTCCCTGCTTAGGACAGGGAAGCTCTAATCCCTGACAACTGATTTCCACGAAAATTATAATGATTAATTCTAAATGCTAAATGTTTAATTAAAATTACTGATATGTGTTAGTAATTTTATTAACAACTGAACTGGCAGATTTGACTGGAGAGTTAGTGGAGGGTGGTTGATAAGCTGCTGTGCATGGTAAATTCTCCTCAGGCAGCAAAACTGCAGCCTGGAGGACAAATATACACAACGTCTCACAGCACCTCTCACACATTATACAAGGTGAGTTGCAATACTAAGCTTATGAACACACTTCTGTGGGAGCTTAGCTGCAATGTGCCTTTGAGGTAAGTCACAATGAATAACAGTGATTTTTAAATATTACAGATCTTAAGAATGCACATAAATTTCTGCTATTGTCTGCAAAACTATAAGCCATTTTAAACCAGATATATCACTCATAACTCTACAAATTCAGACATTTAAAGCTTCCATGTATGTAGAAAACCTTGTTAGGAATAAAAAAAATCAAGAAAAATTGTGGTCAATAATACAATTCTATTTGCTAAAATAAATAGTAACTAAAAGAACAGAAGGACATCTCCCTGCACGAGAAGGAAAGTCACTTTATTCTGATCATCCCCCTCCTCTGAGCAAGAGATACAGTTTTACCCATAGTTTGAGCTACAAGATTTGCCCACTGGAATAAAAAAAGTGCATTAAGAAATATACAAAGTACTGGAAGCCATATGCACCTTTTCTTATGCTAAGCAGATAAGGCATTTATATGATGCTATAAAACCACCTTCTCATGTATTACTCATCTGGTCTGTACTTGCTCTGTATCACATTACCACATCTCCAAATGGAAGACATGAGAGGCAAAACACAAACTATGAAGAAGTGCATCCAGTAGAAAAATCCAAAATTATATGTGAGAATCTAACACAAAAAGGAATCAACTAAAAATGCACGCATAAAATATATGCCCATCAATTGGTTTATACAGCCAGCATCCCTTCCTTTCCTTCAACAAAAGGGAACAAACTACAGAAAGATACTACCGATTCAAACAACATGAAAAAGCTATTAAAACACACTGCATTTCCTCTTCCAAACCACATTATCTTTTTCCTAGTCTAATGAAGAATGTTGTATGGTAATTAAATAAAAATTTAAAAGCATCTCACGGAACTATTAATATATTCACTGAAAACCAAAAGCTGTTCCAGAAAAGCAAACACTACAACTAAAAGCTGCAAATGCCACTGAACTTGTTTCCATTATACAATACAACCACGGCCAATATTCTTTAGAGATTTACTAGAGTAATTCATTAATTTATTAAGGTCTGATGCAAAAGCTATTAAGGTCAGCTGAAAGACATGTTTTGAAAAGGCCTTCAATTATATATTTTTACTGTAAGATGCAAATCTGGAAGTGCTGAGCAATACCAACCTACTTAGAAGTTTTATATCAGGAACCACGAATAAACTGCATTACCATATAGAGAGTCATCAATAGACCTAATTTTTGTCAGTATTTTGACAGAGTAGTAATATTTTCTATTTTTCTGAATCATATTTTGAAGATGCTGTCTGGTAGTTAACTGAAATAAATTTCTGTAACCTGTACATGCTATTCTGTTTGACTGCCTGGTTACACTGACAGCACTTGCTGCTTTACCATAACAACATTTTGTAAACCCTAGAGGAAGCAATGGAAGTAGAAATCCTAAACATCATAAGCTTCTAAACCCCATTTTTTTCTAATTATAGAACATTCAAATGTCTGCACACAAGTGAAACAGGAGTGACTCCAGGAATGTGTATGGTATTCCTTGGGCAAATGAAGCATAGTGTTAGGCTATACAATGAAAGGCCAGTCACAGCGAACACACAGACAGAGCAAGGAGCAGAAGAACCCCTGTAACCTCATCAGCAAGAACTGGAGCACAATCAGCTGCATCTAAGATGATGAAGGTGAAAAATTAGAGCAGTGTCCCTTTGTGAAACCCACTGAGTCAGGAAAAGCAGCTGTGAGTGAGGGGAAAGCATTTTGGGATATACAGCTTTTGTTTGTAAATAGTGGGTTGTGTGTCTTTTTGAGACACACCATCTTTTTTGAGATGGCATCACACCTTCTGCCTCTGCCTCCCAACACTGGACACTTTAAAGATTCAGCTGGACAGGGTGCTGGGACATCTACTTTGGGTCATGCTTTGCCTAGGAAAATTGGACCAGATGATCCTTGAGGTCCCTTCCAACCTGGTATTCTACAATTCATGGTTTAAAGGTCCTTTACAGTTTGATCCTGGACTTCAGCTTGATCCTACTATCTAGTATCAGCAATTGCCAATAAGTTTATAGTGGTTCCACGTGTGTCTACTTACAGTGACTGAAAGTTGAAACTTGAAAACAAAAAGGGTATGACACTTAAACGAACATTCATGTATGTACATATAGAAAGAAAACATATCTACAATACTATATTCAAACATTACATACCATAGTTAAATAAAGTTAGGAATACACAGTCTTTCCCCTATAGCAATACATTAATTAAAAAGTCAATAAGAAAACAGATTTGTTGACTTTTGGTTTTCTTTTTTGTGTACTGTAATACAGGCAGAATTTGCTGATCTCATCCAATTGAAATAGGCAAATATAATTCAATTCTAGTTGATAATGAGAAAAAAAACCATCTGCTGAATTGCATGCCCAAGACAGCTGTGAGACTTTGGTTCATTATTCTGAACTTCTGAAACTAAAGCTTGTTTTTTTCAGTAAGCAACAGATAATCTGTGGGCTACCTGGAAGCTGATACAAGGTTTCCTGGATACTATCCAAAGTGAAGCAAACAAATTCTGAAAGAGTTTTAATGAAGTATAAAAAATTATAAATGCCCAAATCAGTTTCTTTACCTTCATCTTTCCAATAGCATTTGCAATCTGTGAACAAAGTAGCAAAGCTTTCTCCTTCTTCAAAATGGCATGTGAGAACTGAGATGCTTACCCAAAGGAGCTGAAACACTGACTTAGAAAAGCTGCTTCAAAAACAAACACAAGAAAAATAATAGTTCAGCCCTTGCCTTGCTGACAGGTGAGATAATAACCATTTCTGGTAGTACAGAGAACTTGCAGATAGACTGGCATTTCAATGGAAGGAAAAACCACACCAGTCTGCATGGTTCCCTTAAAACAAAAGCCTTTCAGGTTCATGACTGATATTTCAGTCAGCCTTTAAGTAGGAAAGAGCCACAATAAATCATACTGCGGTATGATACCTGACAGGTGCCAGGAACAATGGTGATTGGAACAGACTATAGAAAAATCCCTTCACTACTGTACTTCATAACGTATGTGAAAATACTATCTTCAAACTTAAAATCATCTTCTTAGAACTGATCCTCATGACCCGAACAGAGAGCCTAATCCAACTGCCACTTCAGAACTGAGGAAACTCTTCAAGTAAAAAACTTAGCCTCACTTCTGTATCCCTACTACTTACTGTGGCAAACTGAAGTAATCTTACTTGCAAAACATTACCAACCAAATGCAGAATTTTGTAATGCAGTTTTAAAGCACCTTACTCAAATATTAGGTTTTCTAGCAAAAAGAACATTAATGCAAATAATCCACTACTATACAGTTCTGGTTCAGTGGCCACTATTACAAATGGAAGGACTAACAGTGACTTCAAAAGACTCTGAATCAGACTTCAAGAGTATAATATTCTTCTTAATATTATGGATTTGCAAGACAAAAGTCTTCAGAGAAGTCTTCACAGAGAAATCATAAAAGTAGTAAAGTGATTCACCCTGCTTGAAATAGCTGACATTTCATTGTTGCAGTTCAGATATTCAAACTTTATCTCCCACTTATTATAAAATGTAAATTGGTATGTATCAGAAAAACTCCAGCATCGTTCCGTGGGTTTTTTCTTTATATATATACACATTAGAGAGGCACATTCTTTGTTAGAAATCAGCAGGAAATTCTTCTGTAGGAACTTGAACACTTCCCTTTCACAGGAATTTTTCCATGAAACTATCTTTTCACATAAGGCGGTCGTATGTAGTGAAGCAAAACACTCAGTTTGCATAAAATTAGAACCACACTTAGCTTATGATGTATTTTCAAAATACATGTGTCATCAATTCCATTACAGAAAAATAAGCAAGATACCTCTTTTACAGCCTGGAGAAAGAAACTATTCATTTTGACATTCTATTAAAATTTAATAAGGGCACAAATGGAATTTGTAACTTGTTAGTACAAAATGATCTAGCTCTTTTAACAGTATATACAGTGCAAAGACTTTCTTACAGTAACATCACAAAGTAACACCAGGTCTTTCAAAGGGACTCTAGCAATTGTTGCTCATTGCTTAGAATGGCATATAGCCAACATATTCACAATTGGCAACAGAGCCTAGAGTATTACAATTTTATTGCTGCTACTGTAATGAAAAGAAATGAGGTTGTGATGATTAATTTTCACGTTAAGCTGTAGGGAACTCTTAATTCATTTTATCAAGTTTATTATTTCTTAGCTTTGTCATAAGCTCCAGGAAAATTAAAAATAGAGAAGAGTTACCTATTTGCATTTTCTCCTATAGAAATGGTGGATACTAAAACAAAGTATGAAATTAGCTGGCTTCAGGTTAGTTACTTAAAAACGTGTGTGTCAGTTCAACTTGAGTCAAGCTGCGCTGGTTTGTACTAGCTATATGTAAAGGCTGATTGAAGGAGATTCCTTTCATCATACAGGCACTGCTACCTTTGCTGCAATAGTAGAGGCACACTTTGATAGCCAGGATAGCTTCAGCTGATAGACAGCTCCCTGGTAACTGAAAGGGAATGACAGTTTGACAGGAAACATCCGTTATTTCTCCAGACAGAAGCTGTCCTTGAAGCAACCAGGTATTACCTGTAAAAGAACAAGAAGTTTTATGATTAAGATATTTAACACCATGTCTGAAACCTACAGAACATACTAATTTTACCTATAAGACAACATGGACTTCCCACATGCAACATTAGGAGAAATTTTTCCAGTTGTGGACAATAATAGGAAAGCAATTTACAAATGCTTCTAGCAGTCATTTAAGGATGGAGAGATTCATAGCTCTGCTTCAGAACTGTAAGTACACATATAGTAGAATCAGAGAATAGTTAGGGTTACAAAGGACCTTAAGATCATCCAGTAGATCTTACTTAAAGGTACTAGATCTATAATTTCTCCTATATGTTCTTCAGAGGATATTAAAATTTATTCTGAGATATGCAAGCAAAACTCCTTAAATTAACAAGTTTCTATACATTTGTATCAAATACTCCAGGCAAGATATCTGTCATACATGCATAAAACTGCAGGCAAATGATGGCATTTCCAAACAGAAGTGTTAGTTTTATGAGTGGGTTGCTGCAACTTAGCAGTGTTCAGGCTGTTACAACAGACTTTGAGTTTCACGTTTATTTAAATATGTAAGAGTACGTGAGCTGAAAATGAACTGCACAATAAATGTATCTAGCTCCTTGCATTGTACTCTGTATTTTACTGTGAGTGTGATGGATGAAGTGCTCTTTTTGGCATTTTTCAGAAAATACCTAGAAGTTGGCTCTAGGATTTATGAGCTTGAAATGACTTATTGAGGTTAGGTTGCTTATACTCTCCAATTTTACTACCACTTGAAGCAATCACATATATCTGCTTCAACAACATTGGGAGATTCTCTAGGCCAAAAAGTGCGCCGACTCTCCTGGAAATAGACTATTTGTACTCCAAAAGTACAAACTGGGATGAGAAAATACTTTAAATCATAAGGCATATAAACAAATTGTAGTGCCTGTACAATATTTGTTGACTGCTTTTAAATATGAAAATATCAATTATAACAAAGTGGGTTTAAAGTTAGGTTAGGTATAAATGCACCTCAAATACTTTTTTGGAAGAGACGAAAGCACAAAAAAGGAATCGCTTTCAGGAGTATGCTACAGCTTCAAGGTGAGCTTTCTGAAACAGGCAGTAGGGCTGGGATAAACTGTTCATAGAGACAAAGTGGAGATGGCAAGCCCTCACTGGCAGCTTATTCCAAGAAAGTAAAAGCAAATAAAGATAATGCAGCAGGTATTAATTCAAGCAAAAGACAGCTTATCAGGTGTTTCGGGTTTTTTAATCTTCACACTCCAGCTGTTAAATGTATCAACTCTAAATAACATGTATTGCATCACAAGGTCAAACAGGAACACAGGACTGGGAGGGACATTCAGATTCATCAGGCTGAGATCCCTGTATTGCAGGCACATCACGATATAACCCGCTTTGTGTCACACCTACTCCTGTTCAACTAATAAAAGAACACAGGCACTGTACCTTCTGCTGTGATAAACCAGGAGTTGGGTGCTTCTTCATTCAGTTTTGAATCTGGAGGAAGAGTCAACTTTAATAAAAACTGAATTGTCTGGCCAGGAGCTACTGTTAGTGAAGGAAGTTGAACATTTGGTGCAGATTTAGGCAGCTTTGGAAGGCTTGTCATTTTCTCCCTTTGCACAGGTAGGTTATCTGGAACATCGCCTGCTTCTGGATTCAGGATAGGCAACTATCAGTGGAAATCAAACAAAGTATTTATTTGTACTGAAAGCAAAGAGGCTTTCACAATGCAATCACAGTTTCAAAGCTGACATGGACTAGGAAAACTAACATATGATAATATGGCTACTAGATTAAAACTTTCTAACTGTAACAATCCTATATCAACAAAGACAAGAACAAAATGCTCTTTGAAAACTAGTATTAAAAACTTAGTATTAAATCCACAAAACTGAAAACTAGTATTAAATCCACAAAAAAACCCTTAATATTGAAAACTTAGTATTAAATCCACAACTACTTTAGAGCATCCTTTAATTTAAAATTTTAACAGTTGAATTGTATTTTTACTTTAAATAAAATTTATAGGCATTTTCTACTAATCTGGTGGTAAACTGCATGCGTCAGTAATAAAATCCAAGATTTTTGCCATGCAGATTGCACAACAAGGGATAATTTCCCAAAAAAGCCATCAACACATTATATGATAGGAGAATTTAAACACACATTAAGATTTGTACTATTAAATGCAAGAAACACGCAGGATGACAATTGAACCATTATGTCTCATACAGATAAATGTTTACATGAAAACATTAAGACACAGTGCCATTGTAAGATGAATAGGAGCATGAATTTGTTTTGCCTGCATGTTTATATGCAAATACAGCACTGCTCAGTTATGACAGTGGTTTGATTTGACAACTTGGAAGCCTGCTATGTATCCCACTTCAAGTCACTGACCCCCAAAAATCATCCCCTTCAGCTTAATCACAGGACTTAGTAACTGATTTCAAACTCCACTTGTTACAAAGTGCTCATGAAATCCTTTTCATACTGAAAAACTGGGCTGTATTTTTTAATAATGCACATTTCTGCACTGCTCTTTTCTAGAGGATCATTTTCTGTTCTCATGCAAAAAATGTGTCTTTCCAAAGACTAAGCTTTCAACAACTGTGCTATCATAACAACAGGCAATTTTTATTTGTCAGCTCATCACAAAACATTCTGTGAATATAGCTACTGTATGCTATATGATTTTTATACTACTTGCTAAAGCCTGCAATAGCAATTTGTATAAAGAAACACCACTATCAGACTGTCAAATAAGTATTACTTGCCATGGAAAGAATTTTTGTTTCCAAATCCAGCACTTTAATCTGATGATTATTTGTGTCTGCGACATACATCAACCGGCCATTTTCTTCAACACACAAACCTCCTGGTTCATTAAATGTTGACTGTGTAAAGCTAGAACCAATGATGTTGCTTGCTTCTCCCGTGCCTGCCAGGGTAGCACAGTTCTTCATCTTGGGATCTACAACCTTTATCTAGGATAAAAACAGTAGCAAAAAAAACTTCTCTGAGAAAAACTCACCAGGCTTTAGTTCTGCATTACCTTATACCCCACATTTTCAGAAGCCAGCATTAACTTTCAGTATCTTAGCTACCAGCAGTGTGCCCTAGAAGCTAAGTTATCACACTTTATCAAATGACATGTCCCATCATCTTCCCCCCCATTCCCTGCTGGACTCTACTTCTGCCTTTGGTCTTCATTGAGTGCTCCCTTTCATAATATCGAAAGTAAATAATTCTCTGCTATAAAATTATGCTGAATAACTTGTTTTTCTAATGTGTACTGCCTTTCTGGAATCATTTCCACAAGAGTAAGAGCATAACAAAACTGGTATGCTATTTGTTAACCTCTAAAAATAGGTGATTTTTTCCTTAAAACAATAGCAAAAAAGTTAATAATGCTTTATACAATACGTGAAACAAAACTTCATTTGCCATGTCATTTTCAATAAGCACTTAGTGTTACATACTTTATTCTTCAAGTTAAAACAAATCACTTTTCTTTAAATGTATTTAATGAATATACAGTTAACAACCTGTCATGGTTTAAGCGTGGTTTAACGACACAACCTTCTAAGCTTATGCAACACTGCATAAGAACAACCATGCAAAACAATCTCAATTATTTCAGAGTTCCATGGAGGGAATCCACAATACATCTTCTCAAAACTTGTGTGTTTTTTTTAAGGGAAAAACAAGTCTTCTTGTTCTGGTTTTATCAAACCTGCAGTATTCCTGACTTCTAGTTCTTTTCCTCTAGGTCAGCATCTTCAGGAGGAGGTATGTAAAAGGTCTTCAGTCCAAACTGTAACTTGGCACTTGAAATTCACCTTCCTCAAGAGACCATCATATCAACACAAAAGCGTGTGACAGCAAAATGATGGTAAAGGGAGGAACCCATAAGTGAAGGAAGAAAAGAAAAAGAACCCAAAGCAACTCATACTCACATTGTATGAGGTATTTCTGCCCATGGCAGGGGGTTGGAACTAGATGATCTTAAGGTCCTTTCCAACCCAAACCATTCCATGATCCTATGACTTATTTCCTCAGCTTAACTGAACCAAGCACAATCTTTATATGTTCCTAAAATAAGCCTTTGTACTGTTAAAAACACAAACTCCTATACGCTTACCTTGTGATTGTAGGAATCTGCCACATACAGCAGTTTTCTTTTCTTGTCCCATGTTACTCCTAAGGGATGCTGCAGCTTTGCATTTATGCCTGCTCCATCCACATCACCAAAGGCAAACAAATTCTAAAAGAGTGTTATTTTATTAAATTAATACATTTGCTTATTCAACGTTGACATGAGTTTAAATGATTGTAATTAAATGGAAAATCACTGACTTAAAAAAAAAAAAAGAATCAAGACAACTTCAAAACAAGGATACTGAAAACTGGGAAGTGTGGATGCTAACCATGAAAATGGAAACTCTCACATTTAAATTTGTAGTATGAATCCAGCTGGCTTTAGTGACCAAACAATGAACTGAGTTGGCTGTTTAAAAATAAGTGAAGTAATTTGTTATCTGAGGAGCATCAATCTGCACTACAACCTGAGTGTCACAACCGGCACACATTTGCATTCCAAGCAGTGAAGTTAAGAAATTGATGGCCATGGAAACTGATTTACCCTCTCACCCCAAAAGTGGTTCCTCCAGGTCAGGCTTGAGGAATATTAGTAGGGCAGTGTAGAGAAGTTTGAAGTGATTACCAATGGATCTCTCTCTCCTCCTACAAGGTGCTTCACTGCTCCATCTTTCAGGGAGATGGTTCGCACAGTGCTGCTCTCGCTGTCTACTACAAAAAGGCAGTTCCACGGCTCCTCAGAAGCCAGAGAGAGACCAGAAGGCTGTGCAAAGCCTGCCTTATGTGGGTATGCGTTGTTTCTGTTCTCCTCATTCCCGCTTCCAGCGAATCGAAGGCAGACTCCTTTCTTTAAATCACTAGAGGAAAACAGTACCCAAGATCAGGAATGAGTCTGAACTACTTCAGACGTTATGCATAAACAGAAGCTACAGGACAAGCACTTCTGAGTTATGAAACCAACTTTACTGCAGCACAGGGAATTATTCAATGCCTTTCTGCTAACTTGTATTTCATCTCAGTATATCATTCCTCACTAGATAATTCAGCAAATGCAATGAAAAGTACCATTCAATTATATGAATGTATTCTACCAAGTCATAGTTTTATAGCAAAAGTAGCATCTTTAATTCCATCTAACAGACGTGGGGAAAAAACATGCAGACTTTAAAGGCCGCACAACTTTTAAGTCTAAACAGAAGCAGCAAGCTTCAAGCTACGCACAGTCAAGAAAAATTACTTTTAATTTGATTATCTTTCTCTTTGGGATTTGAAAGCTGTTTATCAAGACAAACCGCAACTTCACATGTCTCTTATTAGCTGCTTACCTTCCTTTTGGTAGTTTTCCATCTTCCAGCATCAGTGCCCATATCTGGTGAGTGCCTGCCATTGCTATCCATAAAACATCATCTTCCTGGGTCCCTGAAACTTTAAAATGGATGTGTAAAAATGGAGGAAAAAACCCCAACAAACACTTTGGGAATGCTTTGTAAAACAAAGAAATCAACAAATCAATCCTGCTATCCCCTCTACTCCAGCTCACCTTTTCCCATGGGAAAGGAAAAAACACCCTCAACCAAAAAAACAGAGCAAGAGAAGGAGAGAAAATGTCTTTCTATCAAAAGTTCTATTTTATTTCTGCTCTCTTTCCAAGATATAAAAATAGTATTTTTAATATCCCTACCTAAGGACAATACCTCAAATGGGATTTGCTCTTCGCAACATTTTGCTATTGAGTCCATGTTTCACCTATGATTTTTGGATTCATACTAGCCAACAAATATGTACTTATCTTTGCTAAGCATGGTTTGGGCAGTGGGAGATATATGTTTTGGTCTTTTTTACTACGTTAGTGAGAAAATTAGATATTCCAAAAAGCTACTGACAGTTGTTTACAGGTTTGGAGAGAAATAACCATGGGTACATTACATACAGAGTACATAACGTTTTTAAGATAAGGGTAACTGATGCTTGTGCGTCATCTAGATTTACGCTCTGGAGCACAACTACTGCTGTCTATTCAAACACTAGATGTGATGTGGGCAATTACTCATTTCCACTTCCACTGTCCATCCAGTTTCCAAGTTGTTCTCCCTATGCACACATACATGTATTACCACAAATACAAGACACAGATCTGTGCAACAGTGACCTTTTATCAAGAAATGTTCAACTATGTTTCAAGCAGCTATGTTTTTCAACTCAAAGTATAAAACTACTATTCATCAATCCAAATCTATAAATTACATGAAGCTTGACCAGATAATACTTCACAAATAAAATGATACAAACGGAGAGTGAAGAACATGTAAGCGCTCTACAGCTTTAAACACAGCACATTACGGTGTAAGGACGAATACATGAAGACAAATTGTGAAAGAGCATTAAAAAACAAGAAATCTAAAAGAAATTTACTTATCTTAGCCTCTTCTGAAAAGGAATTGAAAGTTGACATTTAAAAATCGCATTAAAATGCGGACACTTATCTTTCTAAGTGTAGACACTGTATTAGCCTACACACACTGTATACGATTGTTTGGTCTAGTCAGAGACAAGATACATTCATTTCTGAATAAATGTATCAGGTATTGGAATAACTATTAGCCACTCAAAAGAAAAATACCTTCAAATTGTTCACAGAAACCTTTTATTCACGTGAACTTTTAAAACATCTCATAGGTATTTCTGCAATAATGTAATGGATACATCCTCTCCAACCCCCTATTTTGGGAGTTTCAAAATAAAAGCAATTCTATGTAAAATACTTGCAAGCGTTTTAAACCTGAGAAGTTAGTCCAAATCAATCTTCCTAAAATGAAATTACCACTATTCCCCCAACAGAGATCCTGCTGTTTTTCTTTTAATCCGAAACCTTCCCCACTTCACACACTGCAAGAGGGGAAAAAACCATCCTTCTTTCTCCAGAATTAATTTCCTCATACTGTGAGCCCTCTTCAGAATAGTACTGGTATGATTTTAACACTGTTTATCTTTAGCCCTTTCTGTTCCCTGGATCAAGACACAAGTTTCTAAGACTGTGGTCAAAGGAACCTGTTGACTCTCTCCTGCACCTCTACGTGGCTCCATTTTTTATGTAAACTAGAGCTTCAAGAATAAAAGTCCAACTTCCAAAGCATCTAGAAGTTTTTTGTTGAGCAGAAAGGTTTGCAAAACGAGTTGGAAAACACACATTTTATGAGTCAGTCACCACAGATGTTACTGAAGTCCTGGGGATGTCAAAACCACCCCAATAAAAAAACCAAACCAAAACACACACCCCCTCACACTACCACCTTTGATTAGAGGTCGTTTCTAAGAGATCTAAATTGAGAAGAGGGCCTACAAAATCATTTCACTACTTCCTATATAGTATATGTTCAACTTCAGCATGTTTCCATGATGCACACCTTGCACTCTTCAGATGCTACTATTTTGAGCACCCCAGAATGAATAATGCTAAAATCACTAGTCAATTCAGAAAGTGAGTTTTTAATCTTGCTATGCTGTGTGGTTCATTAGGAGGGATGTCAAAAAGTGCTTTGTTAATTATTTAATATTCATTTCACCCACCAAAGAAATGAAGGAGTAAGGCTTGAACTGAGCACTTTAGAAAGATCCATTCCATTCATCTATCCAAGTCTCTAATTCCATTCACTGAAAACTCCCTTGTGATAGCTATATGTTGAAAAATGGAAAAGGTTTCTTACTTTAGTTCTGCACACTAAAAAGCTTAAATATGAGGCATAGCAAAAAAGTATCAATATTAATTCCAAACTTTACTGAAAATGTAAGATCAATAGAGAAAATCCTTTCTTCAGCTACAGAACAAGGCAATAAAAATAAGAGCTCCATAACCATTATAGATTTTAATGCAACTTAAGTATTCTCTACTGGCTGGCCATTAGAACAAAGAGAACAGATGCAAACATGGAAACAGTACAAGCGTAGTGACTTGTGGAAAATATGTCAGGACTTTAATAAAAAAAAATTATACAAACTCCCAAAACAATGTCTGTAGTTGCACAGCTAAGGTATTTTATCACACCATGGGCCTGACGCTACAGAGTTTAATGCTCTATGCTCTGAAGCGTAAGACAGAAAATCCTCTTCTTTCAGGATACAACACTTTGAGCACATGCCACCGTCATCCTTGCACTGTTCTCACAGGAGACAGGGGCCAGGGAGAACCAGCATCCTAAAATTATGCTAGTGCCATCATTATCATAACTCCTTATCATCCTTGAATGGAAAGAATTTATTTTTAAAGAATTTATTATAAAACAACATAAAAGAACAAAGCAACTCTTTTACATTCATTCAATTAAGCACCACATTCCAAACTATCTTGAGCTGTTTCAAAAATCCAGTGTAGTTTCTCCTTATTAGGGTATGTGCTTTCTTATCTTTAGTGCTGCCCCTAACAAAGCAAAGTATGGCTTGCAAAAGTGACATACTTATGTTATAAAGATTCACTAATAATGAACTAGGCATTCCATACGATACTTCAGTTATTATACAACGATTCAATTCCTCAACCTATGTATCTGTTGTAAGACTTAACAGACCTATACACAACTTTAAACAGTTCATTAACACTGCTGGCCATTAACCATGAGTCAATCTGGACACACAGAAAAGAGTTTATTTCATAACAGCCAAAGGCAGATATCTGTTCGAAGAGATTCCATTCCCAGGATTACCCGCTCTTCCAGCTTCACTGGCCAGGGACTGCATGAATACTTCCAGTCTGGGAATTAAAAGCCTGGGAATCAAAGTTAGATTTTGTGGCTGGCACCACTGACATTTTCCAAACAGACTGAAGTTTGAAAATATTATTCTTGTCTACTAACTATTAAAAAAACAATAACAAGGAAGAAGTCTGTTGGTACACTCATCCTCTGCAAAATCACAAGTGGCAAAAAGGGCTCCACAAAACACCTTCCAGTTTACAGACAGGCACACTGCCTATGTGCATTTGTGAGTGCAAGTCGCGCCTACGCTTAAGTCAGTGGTAGTTTAGCAAATCTGACTGACAGAACAACTAGAGAATTGCTCTTCTTCAGTGAGACAGTGATAGCAAAGCCCCAAAGGAATGCTTTAGCACTGTCAGTTCGGACTGTTACAAGTACACATCATTCTTTTCGGAGGAGTAAAAATTCATTTTCTTCTTTTTCCTGCACTACCTCTTTCACATTGTGTTCCATCATGCAAACAGCATAACCCTTTATGAAACAAGATGATGCTGGAGTTTTCCTCCTTAGTTAACATACCTGCCTTCTCATTAGGGGAAACCCCTGGATACAGTAGATACCAAGGGGATGTCATATAATGGGAGATAACAGGGAGCTAAAACTGGTTACTGTAATTAAATATTTTCTAACTCTGGCCTTCTGACAGTAATGTCAGTAAATACTTAAGAAAAAAACCCAAAGTAGAAATGACAGTATCTGTTAACATGAAAGAAGGGATTTAGATTATTTAGTGTTGGGATATTTCACTGTAAGTACAGACAAAGCTAAGTCTGGTTATGCATTTTATTCATTCCCACTTAAGCACAGCAAACATGTACACATGAGGGTACTTCAGCACTGCAGTCTCCCCTGATCCCCAACACACACATTCCATATTCAAAAGCTCTTTCAGCATCAAACAAGAACAGTTAAAAACTGTGTCTCATTCTGAGCCCTGCATGTCTCTATAAGACTTGTAAAGGATGTTTATTGTCAGCAGCTCTGCATCTGGAATTTTGCATTAAACCCAGTATCTGATACCTCAACTAGTATTTGGAATTCTGATTTGTAGTTTTAACTTCTTTATCATGAGCACAGATTTAATTCACAGAACAAGACTACAGACTGTAGAACAAAGAGAATGAGAAATCATGATTTCAAGTACAAATAACATAACCGAGGACAGTTTCAAGTTATGGACTTCAAAATGTTACTAAGTTTGACATCTGTTAAGATGGTAACTGCTAATTCAAATGCGTCTTTTTACTGCAGAAAGTAATCATCACCATCCATTCTGTCAAGATGTAGAGACGTCCAATTTACTAGAAGAGTAGTTTGTCAAACTAAATTGTGTGGGATTACTGTTGGATATTCAGTCACAACTCCCATTGCATCCTTATGTTACGACTTTAGTCTTCATATGTTTCTGTCAAAGGCATGTTTATAGTAAAATACTAACATAAATAACTAATTTCTTCACCTGTTTCTATAGCAAACATGTGAAATAATAGTAACTTCTGTTGCTATTACTGTTCGGAAATACAGTAAATTTAATCTCTCAGTTTTGGCTTAGAATACAGAATTCAAGCATTCGGTCAACAGTTTAACAAGTACAAGGTTCCTGTAGAGATAAAATCTGTTGGGCTGATTGCACAAAATGCTACTATTTCTGAAAGTTTATCCCTCCTCAGTTTTCTCTCAAATGTTTAAAGGAAAAAATGCCAGGTTAGGAGCAGGAATGAAAGCTGCTGAGGGTTCACAGAACCCATACCTAAATTACGTTAGCACATATGAAAACTTCAGTTGAATTTCTTTGATCCTCTCTGTGATTCTGCCTACAGTATGAAGCTGGTTGACCCACTCAGACAGTACCTAGAATTAAACAGCGTGCTTCAAAGTCCTTCCAAAGCAAGACTGGGTAATGTCCTGCTTCACTGCAGTCCTTTGCTGTAATGTCTAATGTCACACTTCTCAAAAGACTTTTTCTCCTTAAACAGTTCTCACATAGGAATAAAATGCTATAATCAGCCTTTCACCTTACTTCAGGCCTATCTTTAATGAAGAAGATACTTTTTCTTTGAAATGGTAAATATTTAAAATAAAAATAATTACCATTTACAAGTAAATTTAAGACCTAGTTCAATAAGAGAAGTCAGGCAATGTTGTTTCATGTCAGTTATGTCTCTAACACAATTTTCTGTGGAAATGAACTTCAAGGGCAGATGCAGCCCAAAGCTGAATGGGGTATTTCTGAGTTTATACTTTGCATAGGAAACTGCAAAAGAGATGAGAAGGCCTTTTGCATTCAAATTCTCTATATTGCTATATCATGCAGCCATATTACACAACAAACATTTAGAGTAACTCGAAGCTTTGAGCTGTCCACAAAAACGATACATAACTAATCTCTGATGATTACAAGAGCAGTTCTTTAATTTTCAGCTATTACCAAGGAAAATTCCTTTCACAGGACAGTGAAGGCTAGAGCCTCAATGCCAGAATGAGACTAGCCTAGAAGTGGAAAGAAAGGCAACATGTAGAAAACATACTTTTAAGATACAGATAGTTCAGACATAAACAGTTCATATATAGTCTGAGCTCATCCAGGAAGTGGGAATTGCTTATTGCTGAAGTAATTATTGCTTTATTCCTTTGCAAAATTGAGGAAGAATCACCATAAGTAATTCAGAAAAAAGGAGTGTTTTCCTCTGGAATGCAGTGGTACCAAATAACCCTCTAGCAGAGACACTCAGAGAGAAAAAAATAATCTTACATACTTTTGCCTTTTAAGGGCTATAAAAATTGTAGCAGTATGATAAGATACAGTACTTTCATTTAAATAATAACTATGTAAAACCTAAATTGACGTAAAAATTTCCAACTCGTTTACTGAAAGCATGGTCAACACTGTACTTGGGAGTTGCTATAAATAGATTACAATCATGCAATTTAAGACCAGATTTTGGAATGCGGATCACACAGTTATGTCACCAAGAGCAGGCCATTGTCCTGTTCCTACCAGCAAGAATGCAGCTATCAAGAACATTTCACGCTCAGATCAACTGTGCATTTAAGTATCACTTGCTTTCAACACCCACTGAATAAAAATAGAAAGGGACAACAGAGAAAGCTAAAAAAGCACAGAGTAATTTAATGATGTATTTTTAAGCTGCTGGCCCTCCCCTGTATTTCCTGCACAATCTATATCTGTGCAAACTTCAGCACCAACTTCAACAAAGACAGAACTTAATCCACCAAGTTCATTCAAGAATTTTAAAAGGGAATGGTAAAATGCGAGCTCAGTGGCCACAACTAAAGAAATAAGTAACAAGGTAGAATACTGTCTGCCTGAATCCTAGCATGTGTTTTATCTCCATTAACTCCCCTACCTTAAAGAGAGACTTGTGCCAACTTTCTTTTAAAGGGTAATTCACAGTCACTTAATCTCTTTGCCTCAGACTTCAGTATCTGTATAAAATGGGGAAACAAAAGCCTATTATCTCATGGAAAAAATATAAGGATGCTTAAAAGCATGCTACTTAGTAGTATATGTTCTGCATATTAACTTATATGTGTCTTCATAAACTTTTTTCCCTTTAATATTTTGAATTTCACAACAAATATAAATTCACATTTAAAAATGTCTCCTCCCTGGAGATATTCAAGAGCTGTCTGGAGACAACCCTGGAGAGTAATGTGCTCTGAGTGACCCTGCTTGAGCAGGGAGGTTGGACTAGATGATCCCCAGCCTCAACCATTCGGTGATACTGTAACACATAGTCTAAACTGTGTTAGGAGCAAATACAAGAAATGTCAAGAAATATAAATGAATTTTCTCTTAAGAGGTAACCTCTCCCTTAGAGACTTTGAGGAAGGCAGCATAAACTGTTCAATACTACCTAGTGTAGTACATAAACAGATTAAACATTTAAACTTCTTTTTTTCTCCCCTTCATGTTCTGGATAGCATGGCTTTGGATGTTGAAAGGAAACTCACAAAAGCATCACTTGTTTAAAATGTATAAAATCCATACATCTACCTTCTGAAAAGAAAAATATGCCTCTTGTACACTGTGTAAGCCACATTGCTCTAAGGAAAACAGGAAAGTATAGTGTTATTTCCCATATGCCACACCAGTGAACACAGTCAACACAGAAGTCAAACTTACTGTAATAACGCACCTGTGTTGCTGAAGTGTCCATTACACTCTGCAACTTGCACAGAGACACATATAAACACACGTAAAAAAGTGTGCTGCTATGTGGATATGAACCAAAGCAATTTCTGAAACTCTCATCAATTACTTCATCCATCCATATGCACACACAGACACTGGCATGCCAGTTTTAACATATGACAGCAGGGTATCTATTTGTAAGACAGCACACTGAGAATCACCAACAGAAGGCTGGGTGTCTGCCCAGGAGAGTGAAGATTTCCTACAAAACTGAAGACTTCTTACATTTACTGAGTAACTAATGCATACAATCCATAGTATACGGTATAGTAACAGAAGATGCTACTAGGTTCAAGCAATTTGCAGTAACAACACAACTTTGACAAACTCTGCTGCAGTGTTGACAAACTATTTTTACGGCTGGCAACACACTTAAAGAAGTCACTGCAGCTCATGGCAGTATCTATGCTGCAAGACAAATCCACTGCAGACTACAAGACACAGCCTTGGTTCCTCACGCTCTGGGACACACTCCTGTCAGCATTTTAATCAGTAGAACCCCCTGTTTTGACATCTCTCTCTGGTTATAGTTTTTTAAAGAATTTTATACAGCTATTACACTTATTTACATTTTTCCTTGCTTATTTTACCCACACAAAACCATATTAAAAAAAAAGTCTTAAAAAGAATCTGAAAACACACAACCCAGCCCCATTTTATCTCTTTGGCCTATCACCCTCTCAAAAAAGGAATTTAAGTTGATTTAATCTCTTTGTAAGTGACAGGTTATATTTTGTAGAGCTCTAAATAGACAATTCACTGGTAAGTTCTAATTGAATTGGAAAAAATTTTACTGGTCTGAAGAGAGTGCATTCAGAATATCTGTTTTTTACGTAAATGCTGATAAAAATTCAGCAGTGTTGAAGAGTGCAGATGACTAATCCTCCACAGGTGAATCATTCAGTGATTACTATGCTCATGTTGATAACAATCCTATCAATTAACATTTAACAAGCAGAGCTTTCAAAAACAAAAAGTACCAACAGAAACTCAACTACTGGCAGAAGCAGAAGACAGCACCATGAAAAGTTAAAATTATAGGCTATTTTGAATAGTTCTGTTAACCAGCTGAGGTTTCTGAAGCACTGATGAGTTACTTGTTTCCTCCTTTGCTTATCTGCGAAACAGCTCTGCAGTAACATCCTACAGAGATCAGCTTGCTGGTTCAAGACACCTTGAAAACTATATCAGCTAGTCACACAAGAGTCTACTGGCTGACAAAAGGAAAATCAGATTGGATAAAATTCAGCTAAACTCATGCCTTCATTAATAGCAACACACATCCAGTGAGATTCAGGTACTCCTTCCTCTTGCAAGTAGAAATCCATATGCTTAACACAAACTGTAAGGGTCATTGGCAAAACATTTGGGATCAAGTGCCCTTTGTAAAATTTAATTTCTTTTCATTTCATTTTTATGTGGAAGACATGTTATTAAAAGTTTTTAATCTAAAAATTAATGACAGCTGCTTATTTAAGTAGTCAAGGCTGTTGGTGGTACAAGGCCTATACTGACAATCTATATGAGAAGACATCTATATGAGCTAGCTTCATGTTCCCTTAAACTTGAGTGTGTTTTCCTCTCTCACAACTGACCCAAGATTATAACACATGCTTCCAGGTCAGTAAAATATTCTCATTTACTAATTTTGCAAAGTATCTCTAATTTAAAACTATTAGACTTAAATCATGCTACTTCCCCGTCCCATTATCTGCAGATTCAAGACATCCTGATACTGGAAGTCAATTTTCATGTTTGAAATAGTGACCTAACGGTTTTATTTCATGCTAAAGCACTGTTCTGTCACTGTTCAAAAACTGGCATCTGCAACCCCTGAATTATATTTAAATGGAAACATGAAAAAAGAAAGAATCAACTCACAGTTAATATCAGCTGAAACATGGCAGTTATGTGATGTCAAGCTCAGGTGTGTGTTATGTGAATCAGGAAAGCAAGCTACTTAAATCCTCAGAAGCTGATTCTTGCATCCCATTATGCAAAGATCTCACTCTTACCCATTGATGCTTGTAAGGTTTTTTCTGAGGTATTCCTCTCCTATCTGATTGACTCTATCATCATCTTGAATGTAATGATTTTATGTCACCTAAACAGGAATAAACAGAGGCCCCCAACTAAAATTACTTTTATTTCCTAAACTCAAATATTTACAAGTGGTCAAACATGTCTGTATAGTCAAGGAAAGGAACTTCTAGACAATGCTCACTTCCTGTAAAATGTAGCTGCTTAAGCGATCCTGGCATAAAAAGAACTGGCTTAACAAAAGCAATCACAATTTCCTCCTGTATTTGGACCCAGTAACTATATAGCTCACTACAAAAGAATTTTTCTGCCATCAAGTAACAGTTCATGTTTCCTTCAGGATCCAAAGCAGAACTGCAGGTCTTACTTCCAAATGAAACCACTGTTTTTTAGACTCAGTTGTAAGGTGAATTTTTACTTTTTCCTATCTCAGATTATTACCAAAACAGGAAAATATTTAGCAAACAGCCATGCATGTGTAAATAGGAGATGTTAAAAGCTCAAGTGATACAATACTTGAATTTCCGAAGACCACGTCCCACGGAGAGCTGATAGGCTGTTCCTCTCCTTTTGCTCCACCTTCTGTATCGACACCTTGTATCCCAATGCCTGCTACAGTGGTCACCATCTCTAACTCCAGGTCAATCTACAAGGAGCAAAATTACACACACTGAATGTACAAACTTAACTTGACTGAAGTTACAATTTGAGCTAGATGGCAAAACCAGAGTTTTTGCTGACAAATAAAAAACAAATCCTAACAAATGTAGGAAGATAATGAATTTTACCACAATGCTAGCTGATGGGGGCAGGAAGTAGCAGGAAAACCACAAGCCTGGAATTCTCTTCAACAAAAATTAACACTGTTTTGTCAAGGTTTGCCCAGCCGTTGCAGAAGCAAGCACCAAAATTTTCCAAATAAATACTCAGACAATGGATGTGGATGTTTTGTTTTAAACTTCTATAGGAATATGACCTAGAAATTCAGATATTGTAACAGTATCTCCCATCTCATTTAATTTGTACAAAGCAAATTATTTTTACAGTTCATTTCATGCCTTAGGGCAAAAAAAAAAAAAAATTAATTTCTGCAGCTTAAATCCCTTTATTTTTCTTTCCCTTTTGCTTATTTTCAAAGTGACTTCCAGTACTGCTTATGCATTTCTCATGATGATCATGTAAAAAGGGAGTCTTTCACACATAGAATCTTCTAACTTTTGTGGCAGTAAATGCACTTTTTGCAAGGCCCATGGCCTGCATAAGCATTTCAATGCATGGCTTATAGCTGTTTATTCTATTAAGTCCTGGATACCCTCATGGCACATTTAGATGAAAGGGAAAAGCTAATTATCACCAAAAATGCTGAAGCAGTATGATATTGATCTTCAGATGTTTCTGTGCTGTCATTGCTACCTGCAACACTTCATATCCTGTGGTCACCATGCTACAGTGATGAGTGTCTGTAAGATGAGGACCCTGGAGCAAACTGCTCATTTTTAGTGCACAATGTTTCTCTACCAATCGGGAGCCTTGGTCATTTTCAGAATAAAACCTGGTAGCCAGCTCCAATGAATACTGTGCAGGGAGTTTGTGGACAAAGTGCTTTAAAGTGAAACACCCAACGAACCCGCTTAAGAGTACAAAGGCATTTCAAACTGAGTAAGGATGTACCTCGTCTGATCACAAATCAGACATATTAGTGAGGATCTGAGTAGAAGATCTTCTGAGACGCATAAAATACTTATTAAGGTAATATTATATTGCTTCAACAAATGTAACCTTATTATTCTAAATTTGACCTAACCAAATGTAAGATCCAATGACTATATATAGAAAGTATCATTCCTACATCCTAAACCAAGCTAAAATAAGTGTTTAATAAAAAAAAATTCCACATGCAGACAATTCTGGTATTACAGCGGTTACCTGTATGTACTTTAGAGACCCAAACAGCTAACTGAAGTTTAGATATTCAGTGAACCATAGTAGTACAATAACTTTAGATAAGAATCAGATACTACTGGAAGTGAAATTTTGTTTTAGTACTAAGAATAGATGTTTCTCATAACAGGAAAGTAAGAGTCACTAGGAAAAACAAAATCAAATATGCTGCAGCAAGTAATGTATATCATCTTCATTTGAAAGGAAGCACAAAAGCATATGTAAGCTTTAAACAACAAACTGCACAACAGCATTTATTTATAAGATATTGTGCTGAATTTCCTTCCCAATGTTGAGGGAATTCAAAGAGTAAATAATCAGAGTAAGCAATTTAGTGTAAATATTCACCTCTGTAAGTAGAATAAGGGATGAGAGATTAAATTTTGAATTTCCTTGCAGAAAATTTACCTTTCTAATGAGGTGATTTTCTGTATCAGCTACATAAATAACATCTTTTTTTATAGCAATCCCTTGTGGTGAGTTGAAAGCTGCCTCTGAAAATCTTCCATCTCTTCTTCCACTGTTTGGACCTATAAATGAAACAAAGCAAACTAAAAAGTCATTTTAGAAAAAACAAAACGAAACAACCAACCAACCAAATCCAAAATTCATACATTTAAATTTGTAAAAAAATTACACATTCTAAGAGGTGCTTTCACAGCACCTTGTACAGTTTGCATTACTTGCCCACTGCAGGAGAGAATCTGGTTCGAGATAATCTTAGGAACCTGAATGTGCACAAGCCCATGGGACCTGATGAAATCCACCCATGGGTCCTGAAGGAGATGGCAAATGAAGTTGCTAAGCCACTGTCCATTATATTTGAAAAATCAGGGCACTTGGGTGAAGCTCCTGACAACTGGAAAAAGGGAAATATAACCCCCATTTTCAAGAAGGGGAAAATGGATGACCCAGGGAACTACAGACCAGTCAGT